>DWJQ01002110.1:0-10041 GCA_018248915.1 Hesperia meskei straton | reverse complement strand
GCCAGGCTCTTTTAATTGGTAGCTCCATACTTTTAGCAACCATCGACCAAGATTCCCTGCCGGCCATCTACTGTAATGGTAATCAAATTCAGCTGAGTGAATCTATAAAAAATCGAATATAAATTAAACCGATACCCAAAAAAGAAAGCCCCGTTGACCTAAAAGACCTAAGACCAATAAGTATACTACCCAACACCTCCAAAATATTGGAAAAGATAGCATGTGCCCAGCTGATGAACTATTTACACCTAAATGATATCATTCCCAGCAATCAATCTGGATTCAGACAAAAGCACAGCACTACCACTGCACTGATGGACGTTGTATTACAGGTTCCTTAACTGATAAAAAACAATAGTACCTACCAGTCGCGAGCCTAAATATAAAATAATATACTTTATTTATTCGCGAAAACAAAAGTAGTATTAAGGAAATGTTCATGAATGTTTCATTGCGGCAATCTCATGAGCATCTCATGAATATCTGCGAGGTCTCCGCGACAAAAAGTAACGAGCCGACTTCGCGGTCGCCCGCCCAGTGTTACAGTGAGGCGTTTATTAGTATATTGGGAATTGAAACTGCGATGGTTTATCAGATTTTACTATGATACGCTTACATACAATATGTATTTTGTACGCCGATATTTTGACCCAGTTGCATGCGTGATCACGGCTGAACTGCGGTCGCGGTACAACTGTGTACTTCTTCACTCACTCAGCTTTCACTCACTCACTTCAGCAGAGTGAGTAAAATTGCTTTAATTTTATAATTCATTCAGCATCGGCATTAAACGCGATATTTTAGTTTTTTCTACTTATCATTTATATTGATACGAAAGTAGCGAAATAGATATATCATTGGTGACGGCTGACTTTTTCAGTTAATTTAATAAGTTTAGTTCATTTACTGGATTAAAACGACCGTTTCAAAGGAGAAAAACAACTGAAGAGGCGACTAGTCTTTTGCTTGAAACGGCAACTTATGACTACTTAAAGCGCGTACGTTTGGACGCCACTTAATACTTTACTGGCTCATTTCTAAACTGTAACTGTACTTATTGAAATGTAAATCGGCCCTTAGACGACTGCGATACGTATCTACTGTAGAGAACGGTTTATCCCCACAATTAAGGAGTTGCTGAACTTCACCTATTTATTTAGAACTAATAGAACCCCGCAACTTTATTAATGTGGAAGTTTCTTTTACCGCCCATCGGAGGGATTTCTAAAACCTCTTTTAAGCTCAATTAGACCGTAAATATCCGTAACTTTCTATTTAAATATAAAAAGCAAAAATCAATTGACATAGACCGTATTTGACGATGGTACTTTATTAAAAACGAGATGTGTCCGCAACGTTGTTCGCACGTGGGAGTTTGTCCTGGGTAAATCCCGATCTTGATCACACAAGTTAAATGATGAACCAATGACTTTATGAAACTAAAAACGACTTTATGGAAAATTAAAAACACAATGCAAGTCTGTGTAAATGTATAATCTTTATAAGTAATGTAGCCATATTATGACTTAAGAATTACTTTATACATTTTTATGATTTTAACTGGATCGTATTAGAAATCTTATACAGTTATACACGCATGAGAAAAACTATTAAAAAAATGCAATTAACCTATTTCAATGATTAATTCATTTTCTGCCGGCAGCTTGCATCCCGTTCTGAATACGCCTTAACTCGCTTAATATTAAATTATGATTTATGCGCAACATTTAATAAGATCCTTCATGGTCTTGATGAATCAAATCATTTATTTTCCAGCGGAATTCCCTTCAGTGATTCGTTATGCCGTAGATAGATCAAATTTCACCAGACATTTCCAATTATAACGTGGCCATGTGTTTCTCATATTGCTCATATTGCTTGCGATTATGGTTGCTAAATCAATTTATCATCTGTGCCTACTCGTAATGGAACGCACAACCGCATCATAAAACATCGCCTTGTAACAAAGTTTTATTTCATTTCAATTTAAAGAAACAAACTGCCTTCTTGTTTGTATTACTTTTCTACAACCATAGTTTATCTGAATGTATTGTTTCTAATTTGTTCTGTTATTTTCTTCTTCCACAAATCATACTTCATCAAAAGCACTTGATTGTCTGCTAGGTATACAAGCCTACCCTTCACCTTCGCTGTCTATCTACCTGTGGGTCACAAGGCCCTATCTCATGAACAGAAATAGGACTTGACTTGAAAATTTTACAGACAAATTTTTACTCATTATAGCCAATATTACAGCAAATATTAAAAAGTTGTGTGATAAATTACTAAAACGTTAGATCTTAAAAAAGGATACCATACCATACTAAAAATAAAAAATGTGGTTCTTCAAAATTCTTCTTTGTTTTTTACCGAATAAAATTAGAGTTGGAGCTAGATAATATTTCTCGATAATACGGAACCCTACTTGAGCAATCTGAGCAGTTCTTAGTGTAGATGTTACAAAACTCACCTTGAGAGCTTAAAGACCGACCATAAATAGGTTTGCGGTGCGAACGGTTCACCCAGGCCATTAATATCACATTTAGATTACCTATTGTAAAATTTGTAAAGAACTGCTCTTAATGTAAAATTGTGCACAGTAATTATTTCAAAGTTTAGGTAATCGTGTTTTAAATACTTCTTTCACATTGGCTATTAAGTTTAGAATATATTGTTGAGGTTTTACAATGGTGATTGGTTGGTTGGTTTGTTCATTTAGAGAACTTATATTAAAAAGTGTCAATATGCAGCAACATTTGGAGAATAAAACTACTGAAACAATTTAAAAGAAATCATTATTCTTTCCTTATTAAAATAATTGTCAGTCAATAATAATAAAAACCGAGATACCTACGTCAGTTCTAGACATGTGCTTACATGAGATGATGAGATATTAAAATTTCATTAATTATTAAGCGAGTAACAATAGCAATTTTATTTTAAAGAATGATAAGTAGGCAAATTGTCGACGAAAAGTTCAGAGGCGTATTTATGTACCAAAGGAAAATAAAAACCGGCCAAGTGCGAGTTGGACTCGCGCACGAAGGGTTAGGTACCATTATGTATAAAAACGCAAAAAAAACTTGGTCTGTTGTATGAAAGACTCACTTAAAACTAAGAAGTAAGTGAGTAATATCACACACACACACACACACACACGCACGCGCGCGCACACACACACACACACACACGCATACACACGCGCACACACACACATAAAGTACAAAAGTTTTTTTTCTCTTTTTCTTTGATTACTTACCTTATACTTCTATAATATAAATATGTTTTATGAACTAATATTAATTAACTAATATTAATTAGTTCATAAAACATATTTTTGAAACAATAGCTCCACAAATGGGAGAAGACGCTGGTCCTTGAAACACAGTTGCGACTACCTCAAACTAAAATTGTAAAACAGTTTAAATTTATAAAGAACTATTATTATTATTATTAAAATCGTATCCCACAGAAATGCCAGCTTTCCGCCCATGTGTTCAACGTTCATTGTAGATTGAAGACGAGAATTTAAAATGCCTTAAGTAAATTTTGCTTACAAGCTTTTAACTGTGAATATACGTAATACGTAATATCATAATCTCGGCGAGTCAAGTACAGGACAGCTCGACATCACCGTGTTATTGGTAAAAGAAGAAAAAAGTGACTTTTTAGATCTCCCAGCCATCATACAAGTCGTTTTGATATTGGTACCTATGATATTGATATGATATTGATATGATATTGATATGATATTGATATGATACTGATATGATATTGATATGATATTGATATGATTCTGACCTTTCTGGCACAATATTTACCGTGCTGGGCCGTCCGCAGTCTGAGTGTATGAGTGTTTTGTGCGTTGTCAATGGTAGGTACCTAATCAACCTAACCACGACACAGGGAATCCTAAGGGCTATGTGTGTGTGGCGTTAAGAAATAAAAAGATATCCCACTTTTAACGAAAACTAAGCGGCCGTGAAAATTTTCACAATTTAGTTGGTACGAAGTACCACTTTAGTTGGTAAGAACTTCCTTAGTTTTGAAAATTTAAAATGTTTTTAACGGAATCGTAGTATAGATTATATTATATCACCTAATTCTATGAGTATACTATATTTATTAATTAACGTTAAAGATCACACGCGATTCGAACTATACATTTAAGTATGTAGCAAACATTCAGACGTCAACCATTGCTTTACCCAAGTATTTCATTTAAGTAACGTTATATGTACGCATCCATGAAACGCAAACTATTTTTGTACTATCACTTTTATTACATAGTAAAAACTGATGGCAAAAACTGCTCGTTCAATTTTGTACTAGCTGATCCAGCTAACGTTGTTCTACAAAAAATATTATTTATATGAGTATCAGGTTCTAAGTGCCGTATTGAGATAAAACATACACAATTTTTCAAGTTTGATCTATAGTATAGTAATTAAAACGTAAAGTAGTTTATGTATGATTCCCGGAAAAAAACAGACACACAAAAATTCTAAAAGTAAAATATTTAGCTTCTACATATAATTTTGGCTCAATGAACACTTCATACATTTTTTTCTCAAATATCTCCTACTAGTAAACCCGCCCTCGCTTCGCTTCGGGAAACCAGTCCCTCCGAAAATTTAACAAATTATGTTATTCCGATGTCTAAGCTATATTAGGTACTGCAAAGTTTCATGAAAATCTGTTCAGTAGTTTTTGCGTGAAAGAGCAACAAACACACACGCACACATACATCCTTACAAACTTTCGCATTTATAATATTAGTAGGATAGGATAGTAGGAAGGATGTACGGACATAACCTAGTTTTGTATTATTTCGGGCCGCGAATGCCATTCACGAAACCGTTTTCGTGAATGGCATCGTTTATTTATTTGTATAAACTTTATTGACCATAAATATGTATAAAGTTTTATCACGCGTCGCTGAAATTTTCACGTACGCTTTACGAAATTCGATGGTATTGTTATTTCACAAAGACTCACGCGTAGCTTGTCTATAAATCTGTATTACTCTCTTCTGTGTCTTTGATTTACTTCCAGGCTTCCAGAATTTAAGTAACACTAACCCTCATCAACACATAATATCAATTATTTACAACTTTCGTCTGTATCTAAACTGAAATAAATGTTATAACCTACCTGCTCATTTTACGAGTATTAGACACGATTTCATTCCCTCATCATTTCATCATTCATTCATCGGCCTATTTATCAGTCCCTAATATTTTTTTTAAGGAATTAAGATAGCAAAAGAGCATGCAGCACCATCTTCCGCTGCCCATGACAACTGTGACCGACCCAGAACTAGACTCAATGAGTCTCGTTCTAATTCGGTCACAGATGCGATGCTACCCCCGAGGACTGAGATGGTCGCCTCTAAAAAAGTGTAACCGGCTCCCAAATCACATTTAATAAATTCGTTAATGGCTCACTATTGATAACGGGTCTCGGCTCATTTTTGAAAAGCCCTAGGGCATATTCCATCGCGCTGCTCATAAATTTTCTGGACTTCGATAATTCTTTGTCTAATCAAAAAGTTCCCGTCTAGTCTCATATAAATTGATTCATTGAGTGACATCAGATCTGACGGATAGTTTTACCGTTATCTATGTAATTATACTTATAGATTTTGAAGTTGCTAATTTTTTTCTTAAAAGTTAGTTATTAGTTTGTGATCCGATTTCGATTATTCTTTTTAATTTTCAAAAGATTATGTTTGTCGTCTGGTCTCATTAAAATTTGACTGACAACTGACAAGTACTTTTTGAGTTACTTCTGTGTAATTCTACCTGGGTTGTAAGGAGCCTACAGTTCACCCGGGGAAGTAACACCGCCCGTCACGGTGTTTTCACCATTTCTACCGCTGTAATAATTGGTTTAACAGTACTTAATTGTGTTCCGGATAGAAAGGTGTAGAGCTGGTTATACTTTTTAGAGGCGACCGTCTCAGTCCTTAGGGGTGGAATTAGAACGAACCTCATATGAACAATTACTAACTGGACTATTACTAACATAACTAACAGAACTAACTATTACTAACAGTCCTTGTACTCTCACTCGTTAACAAACTAACTACGCTCGTTTGCTATTTTAATTCCATAATAAAAATCCTTCATGTCCTTCATGTGTGTTAGTAAATGCTAGTCACGTAGTATATTAGTTTGTGTAAGAATTCTTTGGACTAATCCAGAAAACTTTGCCAAATTCAAATGCGTGGAGTGCCGTGCGCGATTAATTAATTTATATTATAGATACTCTTATCTGTATTTAAACCATAACATAAATTAGGCGGTAGATTCCCGAAATAATGAATATAAATTTAGATTAGGCATATAAACCTGTTAAACGTCTTGGTAGTAGCCAATGAATAAATTATAATTAAATGATTAAGTGGCGATCGAAAAGTTATAACTAGTTATTGCTAACGGTTAGGCCGGCATGGAATACTGATTGATTTTCAAACAAACGTACATCGCAAAGTTTACACCCTAAAGAGTTGATTTACTGAAAAGAAAACAGTTAATTATTTTTACCATTACTGACTATAAAGAACAATTATTAATTAACAATTATTTTAACTATATTTTTACTTTAAATTTACTATTTTTTTTTATTTTTTCATAGCTTAAATCTGTATGCTCATTGCTTATGTCTGCTTTAACATTGACGAAATCTCGCACTTATAACACTGTGCTCGATTCACTTCAGGCTACCTACTTTTTTATTTTCAACTAGCTGTTGCTCGTGACTTTGTTCGTTACACATGAATCGCGATTCCGCGGGAATTCTGGCATAAAAATTAGCATATGTTATGATGCTTCACAACCTCGCTCCATCTCCCAGTACCCCATAAAAAGCTCCGTCGGTCCGGAGATTATCCCGGACAAACAGACAGGCAAATATCATGTAAATAACGAAAAAAAAACACAGTTATTTCGAAATCAGAAACAGACTCTACAATTTTATTTATATGTAGAGAATGTAGCGTGGATGAATATTTTATTCATAACATAAAACACCGTTACATAGACAACACTTAGGTTAATGAGTTATTTTTAAATTGACATCTAAATACGTTATTATTAAATAATGTAATTATAAATTATAATTAGACAATATAACGATTATTTTAGTATAATAACTCTATTATTGTTATTTATTTTGACCACCTTATAAAATGAAAATATTAATCATTTACTTATGATAATGTTAAGACCATAATAAGATGCTTGTTTTCTTCGAAAAAAGAACAGAGAGTTTAGTTACGCCTGGTTTATAATTATTTATTTAGGTAGTTATAATTAATTATTTATTCATGTACTAGTAAGGTTAGTATGAAGAACATTGTGTAAAGGGTTAATGCTTTAATATTTAACAGTTAATTAGCTTAGCTTCACGACCTTAATTAGTATAAACAAAGCTAATGTACTTTAAAATATAGCGATATACATATAGTAAACTAACGTTTTACAAAAAATCGGCTTCAACATAGACAAATAGACATTTCTTAAAAATGTATTCGTCAGATGAAGTCCAATACAGACTTATAAAATAACCAGACCAAACATAATTTTTAATAAAACAGTTGAACGGTCAAAAGGGCCTCCTCCTTTTGAAGTCGGTTAAAATATTATCAGTCAGTGGAGGCAACTGGAGGAAGTAGGCTTAATGTGAAGTAACAGTGTTTATTGGTTTTCAAACTAATTGCAGTAAGTAGTGGGTAAGTTCCTATCTAGTGAGGAAAACTAAATCACGAAACACCATTTTTATTTTCGTTTTGTATTGGTAGCCGGTTCAAATAAAGAATTTCATTTTTAGTCTGAACACCAGGCATGTCGTTGCGATCTTATAGTCTTACTAAGTTTTAGTATCAAAGTATTATATTCTATGGACCTTCTTGACAGCCTTCCTATTTTTAATGAACTTCAGGTAAACCCTTACCACCGAATTAACACCTCTGATATTTAAAATAATTAATAGGTATGAAGAGAGGATACCTTACCTACCCCATTTTACCCAAGTAAGTTGGAGGTTTATTAAGAATAATGCACGCACGTCAGAGTGTGAGATTTTGTATATATGTATTTGAAGTGTACACGAAGAAGCGTAGAAAGCCCAATTTCATGTAATTTTCTGTATGGCAAAATCTTGTACCTATTAAAGAAAATGTTTTCATTTACAGTGTCAATATAAAGTAGACTTTGCGCATGAGGTACGGTTGAATTTTGGGCGCAGAGTGGGTCTCTTGTATTTAATATGTGTAATGAAAATTTATATATGTACGTACTTACCTGTATTCGATATTTTTGGGAAATAGAAATATTTAAGGTTAAAGGCAGTTCGAAAACATTGTCAGTCTATGCAGACGAGATTAACTAAACGGACAAAATGTAATTTGATAATGTTAAGTTTTACTATTGACTCGCTGCAGAGACTCATTTCAGAAAATTCTAAAATATTTTTTGCACTCAAAATTTACTACATCTAAGTATCTGTATAAACGTAAGTTAATTAACATAATACTTATATTTTATTAATCATGCAGCGTAAGAGGGGAGTACTGGTAATCACCGGTGTAAATAAATTGTAGTCATTAAAAATAACTAACCTCTTTATACGCTAACGATAAAAACGTTGTATGTACTTTAATTTACTGTCTTTATAAAAATCTCAGAGCTTTATACCGGTATAAATCATTTTGCAGAGGTACATTCGTGAGGTGTAATATAATTATATGAATAATTCAAAGTGACAATTTACGATTAAATTTAGAATGAGCACTATTTATATCATGTATACTCGTATTAATATTCAAGTCCTACAAACTTAAATGGAAGTTGTGTAATTTAACCCTTGACTACGATTCCACCTGATATATAACAGCAAAGTAGGATTAGGATGATAAAAAAATAATTATAATGATAAAAACTTAGGAAAACCTATTCACTCTTGGCCTGTGACTTAATTTTATTTTTGTTTTTTTTTGGGAATTCGACTTTTTTCTACTTTTAATTTTCGCTGAGTCCACAAAGAAGCAGATCAGATTAAATGAGCTGACAATCTGTATATACGTATATGAAATTGAGGTTCACAATTCGACTGTATTTAATATGTATAGGTATTACCTCATAACTTTTAATACAGTGCTTTTAATCGTAGTACCTAATTTTTGAGTTATCTGTACATTTCCAAGTTAAGATCGGTAAAAAGTAAATTATTTAAGGGTTTTTTGTAAAAAGTTAATTTTATTTAAGTGGGTAGGAATAGAAAATAAGATTTGGCAAGAATTTCAATAATAAGGTACCTTCACCCCCTCCTTTATTCGATATTAAATTTAAAACTAATTCATATTTGACATAGAAATTTTCTTATTAATGTTAGACGCGTAATTTGGTTCATTCAATTAATTAATGCCTAACTCATCATAATACATAATATATATTACTAACTTGAAGTCTCTATAAAACTGGTTAGAGATGCTTATAACGTTTTAATTGCGCGTTTTATTAAAATACCTCATTTATTCTAAATGAATATAATTTCTATTGAAATAATATTATTTTGGTACTTGTGTCATTTGGCGCGGGTATTTTCTGTCGGTCTATTGAAATATTTATTTATGTTCACGAGAGTGAAAATACCATTCAAATCTTTACCAATAATAAATGGAGTCTTTGGATGTTTTTTGGAAATTTTAATGGAGGTCTTATTTATATCTACAACAGGTTTATTTTCGGTAAATTTATATCACTGTTAAAGATCTCAGACACTTCATCTAACAATACAGTTTTTTGGTAGTGAAATTAATAGACTGATAGTTAAATATTTCTTTAGATTGTGTAAGTTACTTAGTTCAATTGGACTGCGCACACACAGCAACTCGAGTTTCGAGTTTCGGCAATCGTCAACAGTTTTCAGTTGCTGTAATAGTTGACTATGCCAGTTCCTAATTGCCACAACTAGCAACTGTTAAATAGTATACCGGTTTTTAAAGTTGCTGGTTTCCGCAATTGTCAATCGCAAATC
>DWJQ01002109.1:0-10042 GCA_018248915.1 Hesperia meskei straton | reverse complement strand
TAACGGGCGCTCTACTGGTATTGCTATTGAAAGGGATGCCCGTTATGAGAGAGCCGCGAATACCTGTAAAATGTAAAACCCAGTATGGAATCGTTTTTTTTTGTCTGTCGGTAAACGGTGTCAGATTTTGTAACCAATAACCCAATAACCATTAACCTCTGTAGTTAAACCATTCGAAGCACACAGGAGTTTCAAATATACCTGAATCTAGAAGAACCTGTTGTCATTATACCTAAGTAGGTATTAGGTATGTATTGACTTCTAATTATCCACTTACAGAACTTACTTATCAGCAACTTATCAGTTTAAGTAATGTTACTTATCTTACCTAATGAAGCATCTTTCATAACTAATTCATGTTTGGGTTTTGATCTGAGATTTAATGGTCGTGAATCTCTTTTGACAACATTCATTTTCAGCTTATAATTATAGAACACGGCATGTAAATATGCGACCTAGTTCTGTGGTTACGCAGGTTATTTTTTATTTTAAATGAATATATCCATCCATTCTAAAGTACCTACCTACGGTAGGTACAACTAGAAAGAACAAAGAGTAAAGACGTCGGATTTTTAATTATTATAGGTATTATAATTAAACAATTTCCCGCCAATCGTTCTCCTGCTCGTTCAAAAATTAGAACAACCCTAATTCTAATGCTTATCTCACTTAATGATATTTTTATTATAATGATAGTTAAGAAATAAAAATATCATGATAGTTAAGAAAAATTGATTATCCACATAGTATTAAAAGTCTAAAGCAATCACGTTTTTGTTTATTTACCGAATCGGAAATAAGTTTTAAGGTGTCTAATTCTTGAACGATTTTTGTTGTTCCGGTCAGAGATTTGACAGCTGACATCGGTACATACCTATCTACTATCTACCTACGTACTACAATGAAATTATTCCAAAATTTTGATTTGCTGAATGCTGTTAGGTACCTAGCTACAAAAAAAATGTTATCAGCTGTTATCCGTTGTTTCTGTGATTAGTTTAACTAATTAATTATCGTTAAAAAGTAAGTCAGTATGTTTTGTCAGTAATATAAATAAACACGTACCGATTTTATGTTAAATTTTCAGGTAAGTTCGATCTATTTACGTGTACAACTTAAAGAAAGTATTAACATTGAATTAAGTATCCTTTTCTCAAGCAAATTATTGTACATAACAGTTTAATAGCATGCAATTTGCATCATGCCGGCGTACTTTGCCTTAGCAAGGTCATTACCTTGTATACAGAGGATAACTAATTAGGGATTAAATCCGACTGTAATAAAATATTCAGTTAGTTGAGTGTTCATATTGGCAACATTCAAACGCGAATCGTCAACATATCGTCAATTGGAAACAGTTACGAGTGGCACACAACTAGAAAACTAGAGCTACAAAAATATATGCATTGTGTAGTGTGGTGTAATAAATTGATAAGATAACAAGTTGGATATTCAAGTACAGGACAGGCTAGCTCTTGCTAATCTCATTATTATGTAAGTATGTATTTGATATTTGGTGTTTCCTAGGCAACATTGCTTAATTAATGTTGTTTTAAAGGGACTTTTCTGCAATTTATTATTAGTAATTTAGTTATTCTCAATTTGTAATAACTACTTTGATGAGACTTTTTTCATATTCAGTCTAATAACACCTTCAGCAATCTATAGTAGCGTAAATTCTCAGTGTATGATAAAAATTCTATGCTTTTGTAGGCTTCTTAGATTGTTTGGAAATATTATGTAAAATATAGATCCACCAACTAAAATCCCACATTATTCTACCCACACACCCCTCATACCCCACATTGTACCCCACATGTACTACCTCTGCTTCACAGCTAAATCGTTAGAATGCTTTAAAAAATGTAATGAAAGTTAACAAGTAATGTAAAAGGCTAATTTGTAAATATATGCTGATCAGATATGAATAGACTGCTGAACTGCAGTTTTTTATTTGTTATAGTATCAGGCACAGTATCAGGTATCCATGCCCTCATGTATATTATAGCAGTCCATCATCCATAGAACTATATTATGATAGAATCATTTAAATATTTTTTTAGTGTGAATATATTTTGTCATGCAGTTGGTTACCTCTTAATAAAATTCCATTAAGTATACTAAATGTACTTTTTAATTAATCACAATAATATAATACCTATTAAATCATCGATTTACTATGTAACTAATTAATTATGCAGATTAAATTTCTATGATAATTCTAGTGATCTCATAGTAAGTTAGCAGTCAACGTCTCCCAAAGTAATAACCATCACCGAAAACAAGTACCAAAAAATAATATAATAAATAATTTTCTTGTGTTTATTGTTATTTTTATCTGCATTTTTTGTCAAAATAAGCCATCAGACGTGCTATCTACACAACAATTCAATGTAATCTGTTGCTGGATTCCGGCTGTAACTGGTTTGCCAGTATGGCCCACTTCCATTTTGTTAGATTGTTGTTGACATCATTTACTGGTTCAAACTGGATATACTATCTGAATGGTCACTGTAAAGAGCACATACAAAACTGCTTGATAGACAAATTATGTATGGTTTGTAAATAAACATCTTACAGCTTTTATATTCTTTATATCAATTTCTTTGGACCTTTTGGCCTAGGTTGGTCTTCCAGTTGTAACTGAGATATTTAGAATGTCCCTTGATGTTATAAGCTCTTTTTTTAGTAAGTAAAGTAATATTCTTTTATAAGGAGATAATCTTGCAATGCATATTAAAATACATGTTAATATTTGTATTTTAAACAAAGGAAGTATGGCTGAAATTATTAAGATACTCAGTATGGTCTTAATATTTAAATTTATAGCGCAAGCAATTTTCAATTTTTTTTACAACATTTCGAAACGCATTAGGTGAAGTGGCGAAAAATCGGATAGGTGGCTCGAAGGACCAGTGGCAGAGATTAAAAGTTTTCGAAGGCGGCTAGATTAAAATTGATTAACAACAATGCTGTACCACTAACATTTACCAGTAGATAATTATATTTACTTCTAAAATTTATTTCTCTTATCTATGGATTTATATTTGAGAATATTACAACACATTCGGCTGTGTAATATTTTCTCTTATGTCATCATTGAAGACAATTCGAAGACACGAGAACAACTTTCTGCCTCATTTTGTTGGCTTCTGACCTGAGATTTAACCCTGCGATTTTATCGAACAACCGTAAAATGATTTAAAAATAAACTAATTTTAATAATATAAACTGTCGGCGAATGAAACATTTATATAAGTATGGAATTTACACTTTTTTTGTATTAAAATCCGATAACAAGTTACGCGGTAAGTGACCATACTGCCGCTCACCGTAACACAAAACTAAAGGTAGGTAGGTATACTTAAGTGGCCTAGCATATGGAATTGCCACTCTCCGCTAAAATCTAATTTATTACTTGTACTCGCATCAATTTAGCTTGCACGCAAAATTTACTTACGTCATTCCAAATTCCCGTCGTTAATCTGCAATTCTGCAATGTACCACAATGTACCCTAATCACGAGCGGGAAACAGCCATTTGTGTGCCAATTGAAACGAATATAACAAGGTGTCGAAGAACTGCTTACTAAAATATGTAAAAAAAGAAGTTTAATTAGCTAATAATGACCTAATGAAAGAGGTGGAGGAGAGGCAATGAATAGGAAGCTGGGCTAGAAGTAGTAAACATAAAAATTTAGAGTCTAGCCACCTCTTACAAAATTGATAAACAAATCATTTTTTTTATTTCTTATAAGATAGTGCTTGACAACGAACCCACCTGATGGTAAGTGGAGATGAAGCCATAGCGATGAGCGCAATAACTTAGATAAAGCCTATTCACTCTCCTCTTATCATACGTAACTATTAACTTTTTTAAAAAATAACCGACTTCAAAGTCGAGATAACTCAAAAACAACTCGCCAGATGTCGCTCCAATTTATGTGGTACCACTTGACAAGCGCCACCTTTCGAACAAAAAAAGAATCATCAAAAGACCTCCCTACTTTTTTGTCCTACCAGCCCCCTTATTACGAACTCTTTCCAGACAGTTCACGTTCACAACGTGTGCGTGACAGAGACAGCGTCTTACAGGTAATAAAGCGCTGTCTCTGTCACCCACACGTTGTGAACGTAAACTGTCTGGAATTAAGAGTTCATAATAAGGCCCCAGTAAGAGTACAAAAAAATTGTATTTTACTTCCACGAACTTTTCCCTCCTATTTTTCTTAAAATACTTGCAACTTACGAATTTACCAGTTAAAAAAATAACTAAAATAATTTACTAAAAAAAGTAGTATAATACATAATTACCTAGACAAAATTTATTGAACGCAGTAAAAGACGAAATACTACCTGTGACACGGTATGTGATAAGTACTACTGCTACGAGAAATTACCCAAGTACCAATAATAGAGGAGTGTAAGGCCCCACCCACCGCAAATCTATGCTATTCATAAAAAATATGTTGTAATCGCACTTGCATGCGGAGATGTCGTGTAACGATAACCTTGTTTTGAAGTGATAGAATCGTGTGAAATATGTTTTGCTACGTTGATAAAAAATCGTGCGCACTCGTAATTTTAGCAAGTCTTGTCGTTTGGTGCTCATATTGTAGGAAAAGCATAAAAAACTCAGTTCGCCACATGGATTTAAAACGACTTAGCTATACATATTTTTCGAAATTTCCAGTACAGAGCGGCAATTAGTCGTTTAAATTATGTCATGAATCATGGGTCAACATAATTCAGTACTTTCTGCTGTCATCGATGACAACGCACAGCCAAAACTACTGAACACAAGAAAAAAGGGGATAAACTAAAACACTGATTCATTTGAAACTTTATCTGTAAATTACTCAAATGACGCAAGTGAGCTAAGTAAGGATTTTGGACATTATTAGTCAAAAGTACTTCCACGCGGGCTAAGCCACATAGGGCACAGCTGGTATTATAATCATGCATACCTACTTATTTTATAAGTATAAATAGTACAGTGACGCACAATTTTCAAATTGGAAAATGTTGTCGAGACCTGTACCTCTATGTATATCCAAGAACAGCTAAGGCTTGGGTATAGATAAAAAATGTTTTTTTTTTAATTCTCCTTTTTAATCTTTATCACAAATGGTACCAATAATATTTATTGTAAATATCCTTCAAAAGCGTTTTTATTGATATTATGTTTACTGTAGATAGGTACCTACTGTTGCGGTAGATAAGGAATCGGATCTGAGCATCAGCTGGTTCTTAATACTTAGTTCTTATAGGAACATTATGAAAGTAATTAAAGTCAGTTAAATAATATGTTTAGGGATAACTCTTAAAAACCAAATAAGTCCACACGACATGCACCAGCTTTTGAATGTAGAAAGAATTATCAAAATATATTCACCCAATAAAAAGCTATGAGCATACAATAAAACAGGTAAGTGCCTACATGTAGTCGAATTTAGAACTTCCTTTTTTTGAAGTCGGTTAAAAATGAGTGAAATCAAAAATAACCGATTAAGGATTACTTTCATCACTTTACTTAAACAAGCATGAACCGAGGTTCAATCAAAATCAAATCCAATCCGATATACATATTAACACGTAATTTATCAAGTTATATTTTTAATTCCCACACACCATCCGTCCTCGTGAATCACTTAGATTAAAAAAAAATCGCATGAGAAATACAATATTGAAATCATCAAGTAAATTTCAACAAAATTACGCTAATGATCGAAAATAGTCAAAGAACAGATGTACCTAATCAAAGGGAAGATGTACTTTGATTTAATATTTTTGATTACAATAATAATAATAGAGTAATATTATTGTAACACTATATTGCTATGAAATACTTATAAAGACTCAAAGGGCACGCACAGTAAAATATTTGGGGGTATTTCTGAAAGTATAGTGACGAAGAAAAGTGCTCCTGTTACAAGCATTATAATTATAATGTCATCTGTGATGTCAGGCACATTGTAGGTAAATGGCAATGACATAATTGTTATCAGAATTATGTCATTGTAATTTCTATGTGTATAAATAGTATTCTATTTAAGCAATGAGTATGACCATGAGATATAAATGCTGTATCCTATACAATGTCAATTTACCTAGTTTTAAATGAATTTGACCTAAAGTGACGATAAAATAATAGTTATATAATATAATATATAATAGTTGTTATTATTTTGCGCAGAAACAACCTATCTTAGTGTTGTTTTTTATTAGCAATTATTATCTTAACAAGCAAACTACGTCGAGCGCAAAATGATAATATGGATTTGCGCTCGGCGCAATTTGCAAAACAAGTGTCTCCACAAATATTCCATACGTTTCTATCGCGAGTGAGCGAGATAGCTTCAGATTCGTCGCTCCTACTTGAAACGATTTCAATGTCTAGCCATATGTCTTCAACGGAAGATGACGCTGTGACGTCAGTCATAGTACGTAGCTCTCAGATCGAAGTGTTGTAGCTCGCATCACAACGTTATCTTCGGAAGCTGGTGGATATAAGGCGATAACGAGCATATGAGTGCACTGTACTGTATGATATCACATTCGACCGAGGCGTGTACGCGGGATTTCCTGTTAAGTGGTTCCAATTGACCAGTCTCTTAAAGTTTTTTGAATGGTAAATATCGTAACTCGTTGGAGAGCTTTACATCAGTTTATTTGTAACTACACTTAGAAGACATCGAAAATGGCCCTCTACAGGTATTTAAAAAATGAAATGTAGTTTTTTTTAAATATTTGCATGCTGTGGGTACTAACAAAATTGAACAGTGGAACGTGTCTCTTAGGTTAACGTATTTTTTTCATTAATATAAATTTACATTATTAAGTTTAAAATGGCGGTTTTTTTAAGTTAAAATTAAGAGTATATTATTAAAATTAAGAGTAAAATATAATTGTTGAAGTGAACATTTCTCCAGTCGTTGAAAGGAGCTCAATTATTGTTATTTAATCATTTTTAGGTCATGGTTAACCACCAGATTTATACAAACAGATTATTCCTTATTGTTGTAAGGACCTTGTTTGTACATTGAATAATAAGGATAATGATAAAACGCCTGCAAATAATTTATTAATGAATATTTACAATATAAACAATCACGCAAACACGAGTGAGGAAAAATCTGTTTTATAACGTAGCATTCTTTGCCAACAAAGATATTTTATTCATTAGGAAACAATTAATGGGTATCGTAATTTTTTAAAATTATGTTTTTATCATTGGTATGTAATAATTTTATAAATTTTTTATTTACCCTGCAATTTGATATCTAACAATTTATTTACTGGTAGTTAAGGTGCTATAGTATATAACGTGTAAACAAGATGATTCATCTGTCTATCTATGACTTTGAATAAAAAATTGTAGAATAAACATGAAATTCAGTTTGTTTATAAGTTAGTTTAACTTAGGTCGATCTACCAAAGTGGAGATTTTCCATTTCATAAAACGGGTTTTGGGCAACCGGGTAATGGTTTGCGAATTTGTGAACGTATGGAAACCTGTTTGTGGTCTGTTTAGTTTTGTAATGTTAATTTAATTCTGTAACAGCTTGAAAAATAACCTCCAATACGCGACCCTGAAGACTCTCTCCCTGGTCTCAATCAGCGTGATGTCGCCGCAGCAGAGTATCCAAGAATTGTTCCGAACAGCTGATTGCGTGTGCTTTGACGTGGACTCCACAGTGATCCAAGATGAAGGCATTGATGAACTGGCAAAATTCTGCGGGAAGGGAGACGAAGTTAAACGACTGTAAGTTTATTTTAACTTTTTAAATAATAGTTACAACGAGAAACGAAGCAAGTTATAGTACTTATTTATGGAATTTAGCACAAGTGTGCCTGTCGTGATCGATTAATATCAGACAAATTCATTTATTTGCTCTCGGTGATTGCTTGATTATTCTGCATTATTTATTCGTGCCGATCTGCAAATGATTTATACGATATATTGTTTCTAAAAATGTGCAATGATTTTTTTTCACTTTTGTTATTGACTGTACTTATGTGGGTTCGATTCGAAAGCATTTTATATGAGTATTCAACAAAAATGCGAAAGGTGTTCACTCCATTAATATTTTTGATACTGAACTTATTTTGACAGGGCATACTATTGATGCAGTTGGCAATTTGTCAAGGTTTGCTTCCCAGTTTGAGAGATCTAAGAAGTTAACCCAACAAGGTTTTTTGAACCAATTTATTTCTTAAAATATGATAGAAACTACCTACTTATCTTATATGTCAGAGGCTTCGCCCATGTTGAATTCGGTTTTTTACTTACATCTCCTATTTCAGCCCCATAAGGGTCGGTTTTAAATAAAATAAGTATTCTTAATTTGACGTTGCGTTATCAATCATTATTTTTCTGAGAAAATTCAACAAAATCCGTCAAGCGCTTTAAATTTTTCATTCAAACTTTCATCCCCTATTGCAAAGCACAAAATCAGCTGGGTGTTGATAAATTGAAAAATAATTTTACTAAAAAAGGATAACAAGAACGGGTAATTTTTTTGTGAATCGCCGACAAACAAACAGACGAGTTGTTCACCGTCGTGTGTTGTCTAAAGATGACGGAGTCACAGATGCGTTGTTACCCAAAAAACAAAAAAGTAGAAAGTACTGGTTCTCTCTCTGTTAAAGGTTCCTATAATAAAATGTACATGTATCATGAGAAGGAACCGATTATATTATTTGGACATAATTAGCTTCAGTGACCCACAGTGAGTTATCACAAACTCGCACGGTCTAGTTGTAACTTGTAATCAATCTCTTACCGGTTACGGGTCACTCATGTGAAGTCATAGATTAGTGATAATTATCGCACCAATTACTGGTCACACGTGCCGAGCCTCTGAGAGCCATTTCCGTCGTTTGTTCAATAATTAGTTTCTAGGAAATACGGCGACAATGTATGGGAACTTTTGTTTGCAATACACGCATTTGTTTATTAACTTACATTGTTCTTGTGGCGTCTGATAATGTTTGTTAATAGTAATTTGAGAGCAATTAGTTAACTATATTGTTAGACATCGAGATAATAATTGTATTTAGTTAAATAATAGATGCAAATGGTTTTGTGAAACAAGTTACATGTATTTTTATGTGTATGTCACATTTTAACTACATACATATAATTCTCGCTGTTTCGCTATGTACAGTAGGTAAAAAGATTTATCTTGGTCGTACTCAACTCGTAAGACCACGGGAAACAAACGGAATTTTTAACGCCAAAGAGCAGATTTGTCACCTGTTGGTAAGTGATCATCATCGTCCATAGATATAGAGCAGGGTCGTCAATCAAGGTCGTCGGCCCAGAAGGAAGCGATGGACTTTTGAAGGAGCCCTTAGCAATCGTTGAGTTATAGATAAGAGTGTGCGTCATTTCTGCGAAACAAATAATCTTTGGCGCATAACAACCGGCGCTTGTTATGGTCATTAGTTGTAATTCTCGTTATTTTTCACATCGTTACTCGAGTTACTAATCAATATGGCAAATGATAATGATGTACTGTGGTAGTTTGTTTTTATGCAGTAACTGGAGTGAATGGTGGATTAATTATTTATATTAGAGGTGAATGATCGCGGAAATACGATTGAATGACACAATCGCGTATTATAAATCAATATGCAAAATTTAAAATCCGTATCGTATGAGAGTCTTCGCAAGTACATACAATTTAAGAAGAACACATGTGCATAAAAGCCATTGCAAAATTAATAAAATCCTTATATGTATGTCTTGTCGTGAAAGTTGATTTTCAGTTATTTTCGCGAATCGTTCGAGGATTACGTTTTGAGAATAGGATACAATAAGCATGATACAATAAGAAAAGGATGCTTCTAGGTACATAGATTAGTGTTAACGGCTTACACGTATTGTTGTTAGTGAACATTATGGAACCTTGATCTTAACCTTATTATATGTCACCAGAACGGCAGAGGCGATGGGCGGCAGTATGACCTTCCAAGAGGCTCTGAAGAAGAGGCTGGACATCATCAGACCAAGTGCTAGTCAGATCAAAGAGTTCCTC
>DWJQ01002108.1:0-10042 GCA_018248915.1 Hesperia meskei straton | reverse complement strand
GTGTGTACTGTGTACGTTGTGTAATTTGTGTATCTACGAGTGCAATAAAGTCTTTGTGGTACATTTTGGCATTTTCTGGAACCCAGTACTCCTGACACGTAACAATATTATGCTCATGTAAAGACACAGTTATTTTGTAATTACGGACAGATCCTTAAATTTTATTTATATAAATAAATAAGAATGATTCTTGCATTCAACCCATACTGCACAGCCCCCTTTACTGCCACCCATACAGCCACATGCCATACTTTTATGCCGCCCCTCTGTGATCTATTTGCCTCCCCTGTGCGTGCCGCCCGGTTGCGGTGCACGCCATACGCCTGCTTACAGTGGTTCTGATGGTGCACTGCGCATCTAACCCGGGACGGTTCGATTTTTGATTTCTGTATGGGGCATGCCTATATCCAAAATGTAAGATGTATAATATTTTTATTAATTTATACAAAATGTTTTATAAAGTTAACATATTCGTATTGACGCAACACTGTATAATAATTATAGATCATAATTAACACGGTTGCCTTCTGAATGTTAATTAGAATATTAAGGTACGTTGCAGATATATCTTAAAATTCGGTATTGTGTGCCATGCCAGGGAAAAATCTTTTGTCCCAACCCCTAGTATTCTTATTTATAAATACGTTAATTGTATCGTGTTAATTAGTAGGTAATATTTTTATTACATTTTATCCGCAAAAACTTGTACTCAGGGTGTGCATTTAGGAGATTATCAAACGCGGTGAGATTCGCTACCGCGACTATCGTTAACATTTCTTTGATCTGTGTTAAAAAACCGACAAGCGATGGCTCGTGATAACTTTGACGAGCCGAGGAGAGTCGAGATGAGTTCAGCTAAGCCGAATCGAGCTGAGGACTTGTACACGTCACGGGCTAGTCGCACTCGCCGAGACGGCTATTGTTCACATCGTGTATTTGATCCGCGTCAAAAACTTGCAAGCGATACCACTGGCAATTTTAACGAGATGCGTCGAAACCTACTGAGCCAATTTTAGCCGTTTCGAGCCGAGTCGAGCCGAACCAAGTCGTTTCGAGCCAAATCGAGCTAAACAATTAGCGGCCATAACTTGCATCAATTGCAAATCATTTTCGCTTGAATTGTATTGCTCAAATGCATAATTATAATTCTGATTGGACTGCAACATACACGTAAAATAATTTAATTCTAATGACATTGTCTAATAAATAACATAATCGAATTGGGGCATATAGGTTTCATAATCGACTTGCTCTTGATCAATTCGAGTGATTGATAACAGTGATGTTAAGCAATCTATATATAGGCAGGTACCTATGTATTTCTTCTTATTCAACAAGTACATAGAAATAGAAACCTCCTAATTTAAACAGGTACAGGGTAAAGTCTACCACGCTGGTCGAATGTGGATTTAGGAACTTCATTCACAATCTGACAATATTACGATGTACCTAATCGTAGCCTCAGATGTGCAGGTGTCCTCACGAAGTTTTCTTTCACCAAGCTATGAAGCAAGAGAAAAGTAATAGGCAAATATATTCTCAAAATTGTCTTTGCAGTTAAACATGTTACCACCATCCCCCAATAATAGGTTTTTACCGAATTATAGACGTAGAAACACAGAAATTGATCATTAGTGTTTCTACCTATAGTAATTTTTTAGTTAATGTAATTTTGTTTAATTAGTATTTTAATAGTTAATTTGCTGACCCGTCAGAGGTATGCAATTCAGCAATATCTACCTCCAGTGATACGTTTATAAAAACCGCATCAATATTTATTTAATATTTTTATGTAACGCATGAAGGAACATACAGACAGGCAGAAACTCTGAAAACAACATTAGTATTACTCCTATGAAGACTTTCCATTCATTATTTTCCCTAATATCTCCTACGTACAAACATAATCCTGTTACATTTTTATTAAACATTACAGTTTACCACCCAAGACTATGTCGACACTTACCACCAGATGGTCATATTAAGCATTAATTTATATGAATCAAATCAGTTTCATCAATACATAATTAATGAAATATCTACGATAGATGACTCCGTGACATTGTATGAATTAGTGGAAACTTATTTAAATGAAATAGTAGTTATGTCTGTATGTGTAAATATAATTTTTTATTTGTATCTCGATTGCCGTACAGGCGCCGCGCCGTGTTGCAATAACTCAGATGCTACTATTGACATAAAAGCTTATTCAAACTCGTTTACAACTCGATTGAATATTTATTGAAATAATTCCAAACCCGTTTAGTAGCATTCAATATAAATATGATATGTAAAAATATACACTATCACTAAATGTCATCTACTAACACCTCAATATTTATCGCTACAAACCTTACGAAAAGTAATTTATTTAATTTTATTGTTTAAATTAATTTTAAGTGTAGAATTTAATTGACAGATGGGTGTTTTATAGTCGAAGAATAGTAATGATTCTTCGATGTAGTTTAGCAAAAAGTTTCAAATATTATTGGCTTTTTAATAACTGCATACAATAATGAACTGTCAGCTTTATGATGAAGGTATGTTTTGCTTCAAGTACGTGTTTCTGCATCTGTTCACCATGTTAGGATCAATGCGATATGGATATTTAATGAGTCTGTAATTATGCGCTTTATACTAACACCTAGTGTCTGCTTCGAGCACCAAGTCTTAAGTACTAAGATTATTATGTTTAGAACGTGCTAATATATCGCACCATTTATAGAGCTGGGCAGTTACGCCACTATGAATATACTCTCAGCATGCTAATTACTAGAGGCATATGATTATTTAAGGCCAGCTGTAATTTATAAATAGAAGGGCCAGTAATAATGGTTTAAGAGCCATTTTATTTCATACCTACATAATTATGTTGTAAAATTGTACGCGTAAGTGATCGCTCTCAATCCATGGAAGATATTGGGGAAAAAAACAAAATAATGATTATTTATTATTTTTAATAAATAAAATAATTATTTTTCTGTTCGTCTATGAAAGCTTATCTTGGAAATGCGGATAACTCATTTGGATAATTCTTGCTATAATAAAATGTAATTAATCACTTATCATAGTTCAGGTCAGCATATTAAATAAATATAGACCACTTCTTTAAAAATATATAAATAATATTATTTGTTAGAAATTAAAAAGTAAAAAAAATGTTTTTATTAAAAGAAAATCGAGATGCTATCGAGTTACGATAGTAAAAAAGTTATGAATGAGCTGTGAACGAATCCAATGATTCATCTTCAAAAGATTAACGACTCAACAGTTTATTTATGACTACGTGAAAAGTGGGTAGTTATTCGTAATACTCATTCAAACAATTGAATAAGTACATACAAGATTGAACCTACACTGACACACATTAAAACTCAGGTTCGTTCCGACGATGGTGAAAGATGAGCGGTATCAAAAGAAATTTACAATGAGACAAAATTAAACTTTACTCTTACTGCTTTAAGTTCAATTTCTATTATTATTCTTCGGGGAGTTTAGCATGTCCCTAATATATTAAGATAATAAGTATATTGCTCGACTCATTGGAATATCGAATCTGTGCTATATAGCAATAAGGTTGGTTTTCTGGTAACAAATGATTTGAATATACATATGTAAGAGATAATTTCGGTAGAAGGAAAGCGTGGGCCAACAAATAGTAAGTATGCCACTTTAAGCATTTTGTATCAATCATCAACGCGTGAATTGATTTATTGTTTTTCAAGTGTGAATTCGGTAGTATGTTTCCTGTATATTTTTTGGAACCAAGTTCCTTAGTGGACGGTACGTATAAAAGCTTGAAAATGAATAGGTAGTGTAAATGTAAGTTTATTGGTCTGAGTTGCAGTCAATAAGATGTCAGCTCTTCCAATTCCGTTAAGGAATGATTTCCAGGATAATAAATATCTTATGTCCTGCTCTTGTCTCAAACCAACTTCATATAACGTTTCATCGAAATATGTTCAGTGGAATAAGCGCGAAAAGCCGATAGACAGTTACTCTCACATTTATAATATTGGTAGCAATATTCTTCCGTACGTGTGTACCTACTATGTTGGTACATCAGTCGAATCACACTGCGTGTCATTTAGAGAAATTGAGTTGCGGATGGAAAGGTGTGGAGCCGGTTACACTTCATTAAAGGCAACCATCTCAATCCTCAAGGGTAGCAACACATCTGTGACTGATTTGGAACGAAACTCATATTAGACTAACACAATCTGGACTAAGTATTATTACCAATCTGACACCATCTGTTGAGTGTTATAATCCTGTTGTCCATAAAAAGGCTTTTAAGTTTATTTCCATTACACTGCACTTTCACCTGACCCACTCGCAATAATGTTTTAATTATTACAACCTCGAGTGCAAATAACATAATTTTGACGTAACATTTTCCCGCGCTCGACAACACAGTAGGTAAGTACCTAAACAAAAACATAATATTACAGAGCTCGATGAACATTTGTAAAAATGGCAAAAATACCTAGTTAAAAGAATAAAATCTAAAGATTTAAGAGTTTAATAATTAAAATTAGATTAACAAGCAGATAAACAGTTGTCAGATGAGACAAGGCTGGCCCTAATTCTATCAACCTTTAGTTCTACAAATTCTTCTACAAGGCTCTACTACCGTCAGGTTACCAGCGAGGTAAGCCATCGCAACCCATAGGTAACTTCTCACTACTGGGCACGGAGTTCCTCTCACAATGCAGCGATGCAGGCCATGTGCTGAGCATGCTGGGCTAGTCTAATTCAGCAGATTTAACACATATATGAGAAAATCGCAGAAAACTTTGACGTGTGCAGTTTTTCTTGGATGTTTTCCTTCACCGAAACACTGATAATTAATTTCTAAAACACACACAATTTTTGAAAATTTGCAATGTGACAATCGGAATCCGTTCGAAGAATACCGTTTTAACAATATATGTATTTATTACGTCAGTGTATGCTAATCTATGGTTCAAACCACTCGGCTGTCACTGCTCTAACATTAAGCTACTCTGTCTGTGGGTACATGAAGTCGTATCCGTTAATCAGGTTATTGCCTTCGAAAAAACCTACATTCTGAGTTTCAAAAGCGGTGTAAAACACTAATTTCGCCGTAGTTTATCTTGATATGGACACTGTATTACGTGCAGACATAAAATAATTATACATAAGTATACGGTATATGGCATTGTTGAACGAGTCATGGTATTGACAAGTTTATTAAAAAGGGTACGTTACTCTTGTGCTAGTTTTTTTTAAAGTGAAATTCTTTTTGGATGATTAAAATTAGATTGTTTGAAAAAGTGGAACGTAAATATTTGTAGGACTGTTAGAGACTAAGATATAAAATAGCCCATTCGGGACGCTAACGTGGCCAATATTTCTAAAGATTCGCACTCTCTCGAAAATTCGCTACCCTTGTTCTTTCCTACATCGATCGATTTGATTAATAAAAAATATCGATCAATCACCCTCACTGTTAACTACCTCAGAAATAAAAATTTCTTTTTTACCGCGTGTAAACTTTCACTGGATTTGTTTTTTTTAATAACTAGAGGTGAAAGGTCTGTTTGTTTGATTGGTTCCAATTGAAAAATTATTTTTGTGTTGGATAATCAATTCATCACGTTACGACCAATAGAAGAAGTTCACCAATGAAAAAGGTTGCTAAAATCAGAATCTTTTAAATACCTTTATTTTGTAAACGTAATGATCAAGTATTTTGAAACGAAGCAAGGGCGTTCACTTGTCTGTCATAAAAATGTCTGGCTCATCTGGGAATCGATCCCGCGACTCCCCGCTTGGCAGGCAAGTCACTACCATGTAGGTTACGGGGTCGTCTTTAAAATAAAGGCTCTTTTATGCTGGCGCACGAGGCATTCCATGTTGGTCTTGGATCCGGACCAAGTATTTTTGGTTTTTGTCTTGGCGCATCCTGGCAAAAACGCAATGACGTGAAATCTCCTCTCTTGGGAGTCGCTATGTTCATTGACATTCGGCGTAATTCCTAGTAAACCGCCGCGGTTTCTTACCGCGTAAATTTTGTAACTCAAGGAAAGCAATACAAGCGGCCGCATTTGCGGTTTCTGATAATGTATGCGAATCGCGCGGTAACGCGGTTACCGTCGCGGGAAAAAACCGTGGTGCGGCCTCGCGCTTAATGTAACTCCTGACACAAATACCTACACCTCTTAAAAGAAATAAATCTCTCTTGTCGTTTTGTAGCTTCATCAAAAGATTTTATAGGTAATATTCTTATTATTAGGGCTATGTCTATGGAGACATTAGGTGTTATCATAACAGTAGACGTAAACAGCAGTTATCAATTTTTACGTAATTTAGTTTAAAGTTTATTTAAAGATTTGCTGAAGAGTTTCTTTAATTTTTAATACTCAAAATGACACCTTTGAAAAAGTAAGGTAGGTGCAAACTATTTGTCAATATTTTTATTTAGATCTTTTGATTCCTATTTTTGTGCGTAAGTAAAAAAATCACGTTAAAATATTTTGAGAAATAAATTCTTTGGGCCTAGTTATAAACGCAGCATAAAGTTACGCCAGATTTAATTTTTTTGTTCCTGTCATGTGATTCTCTAAGGGTGCGTACAGATTATGTAACATGTTATATAACTTCTGTTATATAACACGTCCACACTATCTAACATTGTTTTCTAACAATGAAACATAAATATAACAAGACACAATGTGTTTTTGAAAGACATATCGTCCACATTTATAAAACATGTTATATAATTGTGTTTTATAACACGTTTTGTTATATACTCTGTACGCACCATAACGTTAAAGGTTACAAAAAGACACAAACATTTAAACGCGGTGTAACTTTAAGCAGCGTAAAGGACATTCACATCACTCTCTACGGGAGTATGCCATTACATGTGAAGCGTGAAAGTACCTACAGCACTCACCACAATTAGTTCTGGTATTGCTCCCATTCCGCTAATAGTTGACAATTGTTAGGAGTCGCACTGGAAAAATAAATTAATTATCTACGTGTGACGTACTTCGCGGACCGTGTAGTGGCAGAAGAAAAGTTATTGAACATTTGCAAATTTTTACAATTTTTTAATTTATAATTGCTTCAATCACACCGTGTCGGAATATTCTGACATATTTTGGATACATTATTGAATTTAATTGAATAAGACAAAGCTTTTCTACAGATTTTATTGGGTTTGGTGCCAAGCACAGATGGCAATGGAGATGAAAAATTTTACGTGTAGTATGTATGTACCTACATATTGTGATGATACTTATATTAGTGCGCTCAATATTAAGGATTTCATCCTCATGTTTGGTGGTTTACGTTTGATATCCAAATAACCAACATTATCGAGATAGGATCATAATCATCTTTCCATTTTCCTGCCTATTTCTCAATTTTATTTGGGGTCAGCGCAATATGTTCTCCTCTTCCATTCTTCTTTACTAGCCGTCACTTCGGTCTAAAGTGTTTGTTACTTTGTTATAATTGTAATATCAATGACGTACGAATAGAATACAACGGTCAGTATGCACTTCAATTAAGAAAAAAATTCGTTTATTTTCAAACGTTATAAATGAAACGGAAGTTCCATGATTACTTCATCTTTTATTTTAGATAATTCTGCCTCACGTACAGTCTTACAAGGATCTTTTGGCGCGTGGTTGACATGTGGGTGACAGAGACAGCGAAATACAGGTAAGTCAAACTGTAAGGCACTGTCTCTGTCACCCTCACGTCAGCCACGCGCCAAAAGATCCTTGTAGATCTTTAAGTTGTTGTATCTTCAAAACAGATATTATTACTGCAGAGGTATTAAGAGATGTAAATTGGTATAAAATCTAAAGTTGTCGTTCATGCTACAGCATAAGTAACGCAAAACACGAATTTTGTGGGTTACCACAACTAACGTAATAGGTATCGAATTGCTTGTTATGAGCGTGACTAATCGTTAATACCAAATTTTACTTAAATACTTACATGAAATTGTAATAAAAATTGAATAACACCCAAATAAACTTTTGACATAAATGTATACCTTCTCCTAATGTATTATGTAAATACATACCTTTGATTAAAGTAAGATATTATGTAAAAATATAATGTCTAAAAACATTTATTGTACGTACAATAATCACCAAATAAAAAGTTGATATCATTTAAGTTGTCTAACGTAGCGAATTACATAAGAATGTACATAAAGTATGGATTACATAAACCTTCCTCGAGAACTACTGTATCTAATGGTGAAAACTGCATCAAAATACGTTGCGTGGTTTAGAAGAAGAAGACTTAGAAATACACAGACAGAGGCGGAGGACAACTTTGTTTTATACTACGTAGTGATACGTTGCCGTTGTCTAAGGCACTTCTCACACAACGCTATTTATGAGCTACGCAACTGCGACGCAACCCAAAATTTCGCTGTATCTGACAGTTTTGACTGACAGGAGACGCATCGTAGACGCGTCTTCTATCAGTGAACATTGTCAGTGAATAGCGTTGTATGAGAAGAGCCTAAAACATTGAAATTTACATGAAGTGGTATGAATATATTTAAAGAAATACCCGCAAACCGGTTTGAACTTGATTGGTTTTTGAAGCTTTTAATAATGTTTAATTATATTTTTGAAAGTAACTTACATATGTTATCTCGTTACCATGTTTACCTTCATTAAGTTTTTTACTCGACTTAATATTGGATGGATTCTACTACATAACTTGTATGTATGTTTGGGATTCTTGAGACCCCAAATATTACATGATCCAATGTCACGGCTTAGAACGTTGAACAGTTTATTTCAAAAGCCGCCCAACCTTGGTGATTTGATATTTGGATTCATTTCCTGATACTCCCCTTGTTTTACGTACACATTTTATTTGCGAGAACACTTTTATTAACAATTTAATAACAATGATGAACCCATTTCATACTGTTTTGTAAACATACGTAGTAGGTATATTCAAGGAAAATTCTACCCTAAATGAATATAAGTACCTATAATACTTTTTGTAACATATGATTATAAACTTAAATTATCAAATAATACAGTCATATTTACAAAATGTAGGTATACTTGTAGTTAAAATGTCTATTTTGCATATAGTAGTTTAAGATACATGCAACCATTAGACAACATTTTTTTAATTATAAAAAATGCCCTCTTACGTATGGTAACAATTAACCAAGCCTACCGTGTTGACACGGACATTAAATAAACCACAATATGACGACGTAAACTGTAGTAAGTGACCATAAAGAGGAAATAGTATAATTAAATGGATTTTCCAATACGAACATTTCAACGTACTATTGATATTTATAACAATTTAGTCATTTAGTCTAAATTAACCACAAGGGTCCTTATTTTTTTACCGAAAAACAGGAAAGATTGTGACGAACATGGTAATTCTCCAGCGTTACGAACAAAACATATTATGACCAATTATCGACATGAGGAAGGAACTTAATGAAAAAGGAGGAGAGACTATTTAATTACCTACACGTTGTGTTTGTACCAATAATGGACACTTAGAATACACTAGTTAACCCGCCAAACTTTGCCTTGAAACATGTTATTTAAATGTCCGGTTCTAAAAGTGACTTAAAATGGAAAACCACATCAAATTTCATGCTGGAGTTATTGCGTTATGAGCAGATAAACATAGGTACAGAAAGACAGACAAAAATTACTTCTAGTACTAATGTATTATGTTTTAGATTATGTTGGCTCTACGAAGATCATATATACACCCAGATAAAGGTAATCTAGTTAAATTATTATTATAATATTTATTAGATTTTGGAAAAGATACACCTCTTAAAAAGTGTAACATGCCTACTCATTCCAGACCAAGAAAAAAGCCGGAATTCAAATTTTTTTTAAATTGGAACATGTTATGGTGCGTACAGACTATGTAACAAAACATGTTATAAAACATTGTTTAATAACATGTTTTACAAATGTGCTATGTGTTACAAAACAAAGTTATACAACATGTTACTAGTTTTTGCAACAATGTTATATAACTTTTGTACACGAGT
>DWJQ01002107.1:0-10046 GCA_018248915.1 Hesperia meskei straton | reverse complement strand
TCTGACCAACGGGAAAAAAAATTCCCGTTCGTCAGATTGGTCTGACCATCAATCTGACCAGTGGGAATAACCCAATATTATAGGCATATTTGATGCGTTACCGGGCGAGGAATAAAGAAAAGAGGAATAAAGAAAATAATATAAAAAATTAAACAGACGTCGAAGCGGAATCAACACAGACGCTGTTTTCCCTATTTGTCTGTCTAGTTCTATGAAACTAACACTATTCCATAAGTTGGAGGATACTTAACACAATTAAAAAGAAATGATTTCAATTAGACGTATAGTTTTTAAGTTATGCGAAGACAAACATACATACAAACTCGAAAGTCTAAAACTACTGAACTGATTTTGATTAAACTTGCACTAATCCTTAAATTAGAGCATACCCAACACAACTAAAAAAAATCATTTCAATCCGACTTATAATTGTTGAATTCTGCGTGGACAAACATACACTTATGAAACTTGGCACACATGCTTAGAAACTGTTATACACTGAACAACTGTGGAAAAACTGTGCAATTCTGACATTTTTACATACGTACACATCGAATTGATAATCTCCTTTATTGAAGTAAGTAAAAATGAAAGAAAACTATCTATGATAATTTTAAATGAATTCGTAGAATTCCTAACAATGATTCTTACAACAAAATATCTTGTACCTGGTAGCCCTTACTTCTCTTGTAGGTCTTCTGCTTGTAGGTGTGCGGTCTTCTCTAGTGACCGCCCTAGCAGAACGATGGTTCTTTGGTTGAATTCCTGGTTACGGCAGAAATCCGGGTAGTGGTTGTGGCAGGTTGTGGTACTTAGGTATGTGTTATTTTGTATCACCCATGGAACACACGACACTGAAAAATCCATTTATTTTAATATATGGGTGCAATCATTTCAAGGGTTTTAATTTAATTTAATAACAAATGGCTTTCATTCTCCTTACATTAAGAGGAGAACAAAGCCCAGCAGCCAATATTTCTCACTATACTGCAATATGCCGCTTCGGCGCAAAATGTACAAAACGCAAAATGTACACAATGCGCAAAATGTACAAATCGCAAAATGTGCAACAAACACTAGGGCTGAGTCACACACATTGTCCTGCACGCTTTCTTTGTATTAGTTTTTTTTAGCGCAGTGTTATGGAACGAAATCAGGCCAAAGGGCCAGACTTACACCATTTGAAAAATTTATAAAAAAAATAGTTATTTTAACCGTATTCATAAAAGGAGGTTCTCAAGCGGCAACATATTATATTATCAGCATATACTCAAAAAGAAAAGAAAGACATTACTTTTTCTTAATAACACAGAACGAGTAGCTATTAAAATTAATGCACACATTAAGCGGTCAATAAAAGTGGTCACTTGAGCGAAGTGCAAAGGCATAACGCTCATTACCAATTTAATGAGATCCCTTTATGGATTTGTATTCTTAGTACAAAAATATACCAACTGCAATATTCAAGTCTTTAAGTGCTGAATGCTGGGCAATAATCGTACTTATTGCTCGGTGTTAAAGTCGCTCAATACGAGATCATTTTTAATTACGGTTTTGTCGGAAACCTTATCAAAACGATTCTTGAGTTTATTTCTCAAATATAACCATTACTAGCACCTGATACTTTAAAGGTACTCCCAATACACACTGTTTTAGCAAATGCTAAGCTAATCAAGTGAAGTTATTAATTTCTTTAAATAGTTATCTCCTTACAGCAGGTTTAAATAAATTTTAATAAAAATCTATGAGCCGCTCCATTGCTTTTATTCAAAGTTTATGAAAATATTTAATAATTTACATTTTGTATGAATTATTTTCCTGAATTCTTGACACGTTGATTTACTCTTTGTTGATTAATTGAAAATAACTGTTATTAAAATAAATTAATACTTACTATACATTTTGCTTAAGAAATATCAAATATGGAAGTCATTTAAATTCGCTTGCGCAGGAGACGAAAATCGGTAAAGCACCTTAATATCTATTTATCTCAAAATAACGAAAAACTATAATTTTAAAGGAAAAATATTGAATTATTATTATTTTACAGAAAATTTAAATGTTCGAAGTAAGGCAACATGGAATAATGCTCGCATTCCATCTAAGCAGTGTGTCACGGAAAATTAATAGCTAAAATTGCGACCATTTAGCAATAACAACATTTTAGTAAATGGTTAAAATAATTCCTACGATAGACTATCGGTTTGTTTGTGTATCGCCAGTTTCGTTAAAATATATTAAATCGATATCTGATAACAGTGGAAGGGTTTTAACATGAAGCAAAATAAAGAGGGTTTTAACTTGCCTTCGTTCATTTGCACTTTTATTGAGTGCCTATTTTTACAACGATTATTTTAATAGTGCAGTAAGTAATGATAGTTACTAATTAAAAAAGATTTGTCAAACCATCAAGAGCTAGGTCTACTTTTGTATAAACTGGCAATGTGAAATTTTAATTTAATTTAATTCTGAACAACATTTTTGTTTTTAATGGAATTAATGTAACAAACGAGCATGCAGTAATCGACCTAGACTAAGAATATTTTTCACAGATACTCTATTTAAATAATCGAATATAGATACATGTTGAGCTTGAGCTTGAGTTTTCTTTTTCATTTTTATGTTCATGAGCGATAGATTTTTTGAGTTGTTACTCCGTATTCTAGTGTGAAAGCACGAAAAAACGTACATACATGTCCAAATCATTTATCAACCATTCAGTCATAGAAAGTGTGAGCGCTATTATTCCGCAAATAATAAGTCTCGGGCGAGTGTCAATGGTCGTTCTGTCTTTTTCAATAATAACTATAATGATATTCAGTTAATAAGGCGCGTCGTGAACCTGGAGCTAGCGATATCACGACGGGGTAAGGGCTCTTTCACAAGGGAGTAACTATTTGTGTAGACTATTATGACAACTATTACTAACAACAACGAACAGGACTAACTGTCACTAACAGTTCCTTTCCTCACACGTATTTAATAACTAACCAACTAATATTCTAACGTCATCAGTTAAATGGACTTACCATCGTAACACCAAAATTGAGTCTTGTTGTTGGTCGGTCACAGTTATCGTGGGCGGCAGCAAAAGGGTGGTGCTGCACGTTCGTTTGCTACCTTTATTTCACAAAAAATATAATAATAGACGACAACAGAATGCTATTAGTAGATTTTGCTTACAAGGTAAATTGAACTGTGAGCCTAGGTAATAAATTTGTTTTAGCGACAGGTAGTAAATAAGACTGCGGAGTATGTGATCCCGAATTCTAGAGTTACAAAGGAAAATTTACTGCGGTGCTATGATTGTGTAAGGCCTTACCTACATAACTTATTGAAAAACTATATACTAAAATGGGAATTTTTGACGGTGTTTAAAGAAAACTAACATTCACATAGCTATCGTTTTGTGACTGGATTAAATGATAACAAATACTTAATATTACTTCAGATGCAATTTTAATCTGTTAAGCCATGCTGTCTCAGTGTTTTAAGTGACAATAAATTAATATGTTTTATTTTCAAGCACTAAGTCGTGGACAGACCTTTACTTCCGACGGCCGGCCGTCGCGCGTTCACATCGTAATTCAAATTCCATATTCGAGCTCCGCTCCGTCAATGTTACATTTCGAATTCGACTCGTGCTGCGACATGCGAATTTAATGCGGCAGACGAGCGTTTTTAAATCTCATATTTTTGTCGTTTTCGTGACATAACAGGTATTGTAACTGGGTTTATCTATTATATAATTCATTAATCATTCTTCACATTTATGAATCACCATTGAAAAAGGTTGAAAGTATTTGACTACTAATATTACTTAATAAAACACTTAAAAATTTGTAAAACTTTGATCTAGAATTTTGACAATTCATTTTAGATAAAACTTGTGTCAAATTTTATATTGTCTTAAAAATGCAAAAATAAACATCAGATTACCCAACAGTTGCGCTTTAAATCGATCCATCAGTGCTCTTTCTACAAACAGAAGCAATTAGCAACGGTTTTATCAATTCTGTTGCCATTACTTATTAAGGTACTGAAGTTAAAACGCATTAATTATCTTCAACCAATCAATTTGCTCAAGCCTCGATCTATACGTCAACATTTTAAACGGCTGTCAACCGCCTGTCGACCGCCTGTCAGCCGCTTGTGAACCGCTTTTCACCCGCGCAAACCGCCCGTCAACACCGTCAGCACCGCATCGTATCAACCAATTTAAGACAGCCTCTTTCTCTTTACCTTCCCTCGCGACATCGCCGGATCGTGGTACATTCCGGCGGTAAAACGTTATAACTCATGAATGTTTTTATCCGGTAACAGTTTCACGCTTCTGGTGATAATTTATTTTGCACTTTGCCCGCTTTTACACAGACGACGAGTCAGTTCGTGGATCGATGGATCTTGTGCGAAATGATAGATACGTTTTGTGTAATGCTTGAGTGTTGGACAAACGAAGACGTTCATTTAATTAGACACAAACTGTTGTTGTCGTTTGTTGTTCACCTCTGTGACACATTAATATGTTTTAAGATTTGTTTTATTACGTGAAAAGAAAACAAAAAAACAGTATCATTCGTATTTGAGCTACAGCTGCCTTAGGTTATCGCGAGAAAAACTTGGAACATTATTTTAATACCTTCCAATTTTTTTTAGATTCTATAACCTATAGACTATAGACGGAATACCTATCTACTATTTGACTCGATGAAAATAAATATGTTCAATTGGTTGTTATAAAAAAGCAGATGTGTTTCGCTGATGACCAATTCTACGTCCGTTATTTTCAGCTACTAATATTTTACAAGCATTTGCCATGACGATCTTTTGACGTAATTTACTACCAGGTGTCGCAATAGGAAGCCAAGTGATCCGTTACTGACCTTCCGGTGATTTTTTTATTTCTCACCATCAAAGGTGATGATGTGTTTTTAATACATCAAATTTAGAACGATCGTTGTAATTCTATTGTCATTATGTTGTGTTAAATTGATCGTTGGGAATCCCGATTGTTTCGTATTTTACTTGATATAATATTGGGTTTGAAACGTATTTTTGACGAATTCGTGTAATCCAGTTATTCGTACCGATTTTTACCACTTACTATTACACTTTTTAGACGCGAATATCTTAGTTCTCAAAAGTAACAAGACCTGGGATGAACCGAACTAGAAAGATATTCTTTCAACAAACTAACTCTACTGTGACTAAAAACCTATCATTATCATGAAACCAACTAATGAACTGAACAACTGACGTTTTTAATATCACTCGCTACTGAGTGAACTAAACCAATTAGTTCTTATTTTGGGTATGTCACAATTAGCATGGGTGGTTATAGAAGACTACTACTGCTATTGTATGCTTGTTTGCTATAAAGCCGTAAAAAAAGATCTCAAGGAAGCACCAAAATTAGATTAGTAGGATTCAAAGGGTCCAGGATTTTAATTTATTTGTCAGGGCCGATTAAATTAAATTTAAAAATAGTTAAAAAGACAAGCATTAATTAAGAAAAGGCAGAAATTGAATTCATTCTATTGAATGAAGGATATCGCTGCATAGTCTTAGTAATCGTCGGGATCGGAATTCTTTCCCGTAAATAGCATAACATCGTGAGATATTCCGCATAACTGAACGTTCTTAATAAATATTATTGAAGAAGCAATGCCTTCTGTATTGGATAGGTCTCTGAAAGGAACTACAATGTCATTATGGGGTAAGTAATGGCTTGTGGTAATGACTTTTTTAGTTAATTGTACCGAGCTGTAGAGAAATCCAAATATCATAACTATCTAAAGATAACATTCCGATTCAGGCAAAAGAGTAGGTACACAAGAATATCCAGTTATTTTGATGCTTCCGTAGTATAGTTAACATGGAACCTACCTACATTTAAAGAGTAAAAAAGAGTTTCCGAGCTTGATTCGGGAGTAGTCAGACATTGACATTACATATTTTTCTTTGCGCAGTAGGTTTGTATATCTTATTTGCACATTTAAATATTTGTACCTTAATTCCCTTAATAATAATTAGTGCCGGTTCGAGTCCCTGGGCACGCACATATAAATTTTCGGAGCTATGTGCGTTTAAAGCATTTAAATATCATTCGTTTATAACGGCGAAGAAAAACATGCATGCCGTAGAGTTTGCGAAACACAAAGGTGTATGAAGTTCGCCATTCCGCACCTGGCCAGCCTGATGGACTATGGCCTTACCTCCCTCATCCTGAGAAGAGAGCTGTGACCAGCAGTGAGACAGTTATGGGTTACAATGATGACGACTTAACGTTTATTTATTTAAAGTTGAAATCTATGTATTTGAGCCGTAGAAGTTTCAAACTAAACAGAGGTAAACTCTTGAAAGTATCTTGAAATCCTTAAAAGTTAAATACTTAGCATCCAATAAAATGTTTTTGAAAACGTGGCAGCATCACCGGATGCTGCGCGTTCCCATGACAATGCTATCGGCGGCTCGCGTATCGACGCCCACGCAACTTTGTTGGACAGTGTAGTGTGGATATTCTACAACTGCTTTCGCCTTAGATATGGAAATCGTATTATGCGTCCCATACTGATGCCTGCTTTCTGCCCTGTGTAAAGGTACATTGCAAATTGACGGATAGAATTTTAAATGACGTCACTTAATTTTGCTTGCCTCCTAAATTGGACTGTGCGCACAGGTAACAAAATGTGGATTTAGTAAGTGGCTATTTCAAATCTTCGACAACTCAGGTAAAGGGAAGTACCTAAATGCTTTATGTTTTTGCATGTTGCCATATATAGGGAACATTTTTTTTTTCAAGTATAGAGCATTGGCACCAGAATTTTTGTTTTATCAGTAACACTAACAGTGCAGACGTTTTCATAGATTCCTAAACGCAACTCTCATTTAAAAAAAACGAAGTGAAGCCTTAACAAACTAATAGGAGTCTAGTTTTATCAATATACGTAATTTTTATTTTTTTATTGTTTTACTATAACTAAAACGGTTTAGACCAATTACATTAATTATAAACTCCACAGTTATGCTTCTCGCTCGCAGAGGCATAACTGTGGAGTCTATAATTAATGTAATTGGTCTAAACCGTTTTAATTAATTCTTAAACAAAAAATATAAATGTACTTATTTTAATTACTGTCAGAGCCGTTTGAAAGTGAAAACAAATCTCTTTTATATAATTTATATAACTGTCTACATAATTTTCATTTAAACTTTTACTTACATAATTTATTTCACAGCTGGGCCTTGACCACGATTCATTTAACTGTAACTGAAAACATCGGTATAAAAATCTTACACTGAGATATCCTATCATAAAAGTGCACGATCCAAAGTAAGGTTAACATCTTATCCATGTGTTTCTTTCGTGTTTCGTGCTCCGGGATAGAGATCTATCCGAGTCCGTTTGAGCATGCGCGTTTCGCGGACATTTTATTACAATTCTCATTGAATGCTTAGATTATTATACTAAGTTTAAAATTGTAATATATTCCGCTGCAAGTATACTGGACACATATAAATCGACTTAGAATACAATATTAACTGTGATGAGTACCTTTTGCCTTTTCAAAATCTTCTACGTGTTAGTTACTATCTTATTTACATGTAAAAATCATTTTCAATTTCAATTTGGGATTATTATACGTCAATTTACAGATAAAAATATGCCTAAAGAATCCTGATAAAAAACCAAGTGTGGTACGACGCTTTTACCAAAGTGAAGAAGAGAGAATGAAGTTATTAGTGGTGAAATAAACAAGATATACGTATTCTATTACTTATTTCTATGCTCACATATCAACGACGGCTGAGTGATCTACCAAGTGAAGCAACAGCAGGCGCAGTCAGTACTTTAATGGGTAAAACAATCTTGAGTGCTTCTGTGTTTCTGAGATGTGCGTACCTACCTATACAAAACCCTTTTGTTACCGTCGGGTAACAGTCATTAAGCCATATCGGAGGCCTTCCGGAAAACTTCCAATACTTGGGTTTGCCACTAACCCCTCCACAAATCTGCAATATATCAACGTAATGCTCTAGGCTGCCTCTGATATAAAGAAAGCCCCGTGCTAAGATGTCAGCCATTAACGAATTAAAGCTAGTCTATTATATATAATAACTCTGATTAATATTCACTAATGAAACACTTCGCATTTTAAATAAACAGAACCTCACCACACACCACACTGGTTACACCTATCTGCTAAGCAAGCGTACGTAAAATATTATCCAAGTTTTATTATGCAAATAATTGCTAGAGGCAGCGTCTTCATGCCGTGGTCACAATATTTCTTTCTGACGTTGATGTGATCTGTGGAAACGCAAAATCTTGTACACGATACCCGTTCAACTCTCAACTCTATATCCAGCGCTGTAAGGTTACTCCAACTGCAAATACAACTTGGTAGCTCAAATAGGAAGACCACGTAAAGTTCGTATTTGAAATGTAGAAACCCGATCCATAATAACACTTATTACTTGAGATTAAAGTTTAAGCTTTACAAAACTACACGCAAACTTAAGGTAGTGAAATAAATACGACAATGTTCCAAGTCATTATCGGGGGTGCACCACGTTTTCACACTTTGTATGGAGTAACGGTGCCTTCAAATTAAGATGTAAGTTGCATGAAATAACTTAAACGTTATTTATGATTTATTTGTGAATGGGTTTCTAGGAAAGGTATTCTTAATCGATGACGCTAATGAAGTTATTCTTTATGAGACAGTAATAAATACAGTCAATAATAATCTAGTAGGTACATATTCAAATGACATTTAGAACCGTGTATCCAATACTAGCTTTATCAGTATTTAATAATAATTATGTAATGTTCAGCTACGACAAATAATTAAATGATGTTATTTTATTTAACTTTATTAATGAAAAAAACATTCGCAGATTTTGGGTCTTCTCTTTTGCTGATGAAAAATGAAGCTTTGATTGATTCCATTTATTAATTTAACTCTTATGTGTCTAGACAGACATTGTACAGTACAGCGATTCTTTCAGACGCTAGCTCATCACCACATTTTTTGATATCCATGTTAGACGGTGATTAATTAGCAGCAAATGACCATAGCTGATTTGACTACTCATGTAGTAAGATAGCTAAGTAAGTACCCTACAATTCTTGAAAAACCATGAAACTAGGCATTGCCCACTGAAATGAAACATTATCTACACTAATTTTTAAGCGAGGGCTCCAGCAACGTATCGAATTTTATTTAGCATTTTTTGCGTAATTCCCGGACAAACATACATACATACATACAGATAAATGTTTAAAAAATATACTGGCTCTAAGAAAGCCCTTCATATTTTTGTACTAAATATAGATATTACACATACCCATAGCAACATTTGATCGATGTACCTACATTTTTTTGTGCTATACAGTCTTGTAATCCACCTACACTTTAACAGATGAGTAGGTATCACGAACTGATTCACCCCATTACTTTCAGTTCACAATCGATTGACTCATCAGATCAATCGGTTTGGCTTGTAGCCATCCCACTCACTGCTTTGAACAAAAATACGTAATATTACGAATAAAAATGAAACAGTAAATTTAAAACATGTGAGGAAATAATGCGCAATATTTACCATACTGCACCACCGTTTGCGGGATCCTTTCATTTGAGGTGAAATAATAAAATATTGACATGCCTTCGCCTTGCTTTCAGAAATTTGTTCTTTACGTTTGAAAATAATAATTATTTTCCTATTTTTGAACGACTTTTCACTGATGTCACTATAATGTCGTACTGCTCGTTTACCTATCTTTATACTCTTACATTAATTTGTTTTTCTTTTCCACAATGTCGTATAATATCGTTAGTAAATATTAAATTATGATTTAAGCAATACTAGGTATGTCTTAAGCGATATACGCCAGATTAAGACATACAGGTTGCCGAAACCATCATCAAAATCAGCTCACACGTTTGTCCCTATATTAATAAACATACTATACATAGACTGTTTAACAATTCACTTAACTGTAGGTATGTAATTACTAGAGAACCGCCCGCGTTTCGTTT
>DWJQ01002106.1:0-10046 GCA_018248915.1 Hesperia meskei straton | reverse complement strand
CATTAACTTTTCGGTCTGTGAGACCGTGCGCGAGTATACGTGTAACGTAAAACCGCGCGAGTACAGGAAGGTTAAGTGGGGTGGCATTTCCAAATGACTCAAGTATAGACCTAACGACACTAACTGTTGCCTGTGTCTGTCACAGTTAAGAACGTCAGCGAAAGGGTTATATTTAAAAAATCGGTTTCAACCATTTTTGTTAAGTACATTATTACCCCTGTTCTTAATTACTGCGGTTCACAAGATGGAGCCCTGACATTGACAAACAAATATGTACGGAACATGCGTTACGGAGACTTTTTCGCATCTTTTGAGTACGGAGCCCTAAATATACATGTAAAAGTAATCTTTTATTTTTGTTATAGAGTACGTTATAGCTTTGCAAAAAGAAACTAAAAAATGTATTCACCATGATTGTATTACTCGAAGGTAACTTCTCTGCGCCGACTGTACGAGTTTTATCTCGAGAATTCATCTCGTTAATTCACGTGTATTATTTACGATTCGTTTCGCCTCTTTAGCGAGAGAAGATAAGATCGAATGACGATACACCCAATATTGTCTCGTATTACTATTGTTGGGAGGATAATAAAGAAATTGCTCTAAAGGCAGCCGGCGCCGCGTTAGCTTGGAATATTATTAATTTGCTTTCCAACTCATGTACAAAGCCGCAAAACTCGATTATTATTTTGTATTGTATGCGGTCAGGAATATTATTGGAACCGAATCCTAACTTGCATATTATGTTCCTATATAAGCTATATTTCTGTTATCCGAACAAATCTGAAAATATCGCTTTGTTTTTGTTTACAAAAGCACTTAATTATTACTATATGAGGTAAAGCTGTTCGCTACCACATATGTAGGTATTTACAGTAAGGAAAAAAACCTTATAGATAAAGTTAAATACCGTTTACAATCAAATCGTGTTAACTTTTTGTAATATTTTGGCGTAGCTATAGTGATTTAATAAATTATTTTTGTAATTAATGAATAATTTCATATAATCTGCAAAATACACCTTGGAGTTACGTCAGCCGTTAGCTATCTATAATAATAGATTGTATAGATTGTAAAGACGTTTCTACTATAAATAAATGATTCACGGAATCTATTGTAATTTCCATTATATTTTAATTAATATTTATAATATCGTAATGGGATTTCCAACACGATTGAACTCTATCTTAAGCTTGGAGGACTCCGATTAAAATTTTATGCGATTTAAAAATAAATTACGGTAAAGGCAAACATCGTGAAATTTTTCTCCTCATTGTACATAGCATTTCGAAAAGTTTATAATATTTAAACTGCCTGTCTTAATACAAGCTTACCTGTCTGTAGTAAAACAATAGATTTGATTGGAGACTTTGATTCCTTATAAATAAAATATTATTTTATAAAATCTGAGTATAATTGGTTTTACTCTGTAAGTATATTTGAGGGGTATAAATTCAGTTCTAACGCAAATATAAATTAATTCGGCTTACCTAATTCAGTCAAAGTTTGCCGTATTTGAATAAACAATTAAACCAAAGAGTCCCGCTTCAGTGCGGACTGGACTGGAAGGCAATTGTTGCCGGGCTACCTACTTTATAAATGATTGAAATTGAAATCAACCCAAACTATGTTTTATTTACTCCGAAGTTAAAGGTCGTCGAATACATATTTCGTGTTCAAATAAAACACAACGTTTCGATTCAACCTAGAAGTTCGTTGCGTAGTTATTTTCAAAGCTGTTGACGATCCTATAGCCTATTTGGTAGCTCTGCCTGCGAAACGATGGGTCACGAGTTTGATTCCTAGCCTGGGCAGATTTGTGGCAGATGTTGTTTCTCGGGTCATGTGTTTTTGGGATTGTTAAATATGTATGTTGACATTCGCGACATAAGGAATCTTGGTTCAGGAGTGACATTGTGTTAGCAGTTTTTTAATAACTAGTGGTTTCATGAAACTTTCATCATGATACAAAATACAAAAGCTCCCCCGCTTTTGGCCCTTGTAGATGAACTTCGTAAAATTACATTCATAGTAGGTAGATGGTACGTTATAAGGCATCTTTTTTCAAAGTTTCAAGCTCCAAGCTTCACTCATTTCAGCTAGATGTTTATATATCAGTCAAAAAGGACAAAGTGTATTAAGGAAAAATAGGTCAAATTAACTTTTCCTTTATAACGGAACAGTTAAAACAAATATATTTTTAGAACACGAACTGTTGTTTTAAATTTGATCCGTTAGTACAAAATGCAAGTCAGGTCATCGTTAGGTCAAATATTGTGCGGGCAGTCATTACAAAATGTATTAGAATTTCGATCGGGAGTGTAAAATCGAACCAGCGTGTGCCTGACGAACCGTGCAAAATGATAATTAAGAGAAACCGCTCAGTCATCCTTAATGCGATAGCGGTAGCCTGCATGTACATTTAAATGGGTAACACTCGCTGCGGATAAACTGCGCTTGGAGGGTAGCTGGGCTTTAGGTAAATAGGCTTTCATCAAGTTAGTGAGTGCGTTTTACCATCTTAGAATACCTACATCAAGGATCAAAAGAAAGGATTAAGGTTTTATGATCAATAAAAATATATTTACATGCATAAATATGTAATTATCTGAGAAAATATTAAAACTAAACAACGTTCGTCAATCCTTTATTCTAAATCCAAACTATAGGAGGAACGATCCCCGGAACTTTTGTTTTGGAGATGGTAGAGCTGAGCTATTTTACTGAATAAATCAATCTACAGTCAAGGGTCAAGTAATGTTGCAAATTTTCTATACCTGGCCTATTCTTTGCCCGGCTGAAAAGAAACCATTTTCTTCTAAAACTATGAAAACTTTAGAGAGACGGGTAACAAGCGGACTCCACCACTTTTTAATAAAAGATTTAAAAAAAGGTTTCTTAGGTGTGTCACCTCAACATTTTTACGATTTATGATTATTTTTTCGCTTGAAAGCTCTGTTTGCAGTTAAGTTGGTCGTTTTGTCCTATATTTTGAGCGATATCAGACAAACAGTTTTTGAGTTTGTTTTACTAGTCCATCATCGATTTTATGTCGGCAATTTGTTGGTGATGAGCAGTCCTTATTCGGAATGGTAGATGTACATAAGCGAAGGTAACAAATCACCTTACCACCACTATAATAACTAAATTAGATCATGCGGATATATTAAAGGTTTAAGTCACCATTGGCTGGTATAATTCAAACAGTTTTATGCACCAATAATGAACCTTTCCAAAATATCTACACCGAGTTGCCTCGTGTCGTACATGTCACGCTCAATTACTTCGGTGTTACCATCAGTTATATTGGTTATTACGAACTGATATCGCACCGCTTCATTATAACATACTCATAGCACAGTCTAAAGAAATCGTATTCACAGTCAGACAATGTAGATGTTTAGTAAGCAAGGAGAGCCTGATTGCCTTAATATGATTTATTTTGCAGTCTTATGTGAATTTGTACCAAGTGATAGCTGCTGCTTGTGTAAAGGTTTTATTTATAAGTGTATAAACTTTCAGCAAGTTTGAACAAAACTTTATAGGCGCCACAAGACAACAAACAAATATTCAGGTAACCACCACACGACAAACTTGCTTAAGAATTGTTTTGACAAAGTAGTTATAAAAATGCTGCTAACCTCAAGACGTTTTCTTCAAGATTTTGTAATAGCGCAAAAAATTTTGAGATTTTTAAGAGATTTTTGTTATTTATGCTAATTGTGTTAGAGTCAATACGAGCGAACATTTGCATAGACACCATAGACACACACTAAGCACACTAAGTTCCTAGCTTTTTAATAGAGGTCTGATAATAACTTTGAAAGCAATGTAGAGTACATACACACTACCCGAAAACCGGCCAGAATAATCATGTAAGCGATTTCGGATTCATTTCCACACAAAAAGACAATGGACCGCCGTAAATTCTTTCACTGTGGCTATAGTGTGCCAATCATGTGAAAGTGAGATTGCATCTGTAAGGTACAATTGTATAACGAGCACCTTGTTATGTTTTTGGACTACTCGCCCATGATCGTATCCATTTAATTTTAATGGATAATACATCACCGACGGCCTTTACATTATATTGTTTATCCACCGAGGTGATAATGAGAGCATAACAATACACAGTAGTTACTTTGTCACAATGAATGGTGTCGATTCTGTAGCTCAGTAGTTAGTCACTCTGTATGGTGTAAAATTTGGTCTAGGTTTGATTCCCAGTTTTGAAAATACATGAGTTTGTGAGCAATTTATCAAAATTAAAATGTTATCATTAAGGTACGGTATTTGAGTTTCTATAAAATCAGATCTGAACATTAGGTAAACCCTGTTAATACTATAACAGTCGATTTCAAAGACAGCGATACCAACTGTATAATATACAAATTTGTTTAGGAACATTAATCCCATCGTCGATAAGATATTGGAACGGATTATCTTCGGCTGAGTAGAACAGGTATTAAATCAGTTGCTTTTATTACGTACAATATGTTATTGAGAAATAAGATGGTTAAATTGCCATTACCTATGTATACTGATCGTAAAATGACTTTTATTATGGTACTCACATGTCGTATTTTGCGAAGTTAAATGTAATCTGTTATAATTAATGAGCACGCATAAAATTAAGAGTATGTATATTCAATTCAATTCATTCTTATGTTCCAATGCCAACAGCTTGGTTCTTCTTTTTCTTTCCTTACTTTTGAAAAACGAAAGAGCATTATCCTCCTGAGCTTTCAAAGGAACACAAAGGTTCTAACGTAGGAAGCTGAGTTGATGACTGTCATTTTAGCGGTACGACGCGCGACGCAATGCGAAGTGCAGGGTGCTCTACGCAATAACTGTGAGGGCTGGAATGAACGAACAGTTCAGTTTATCCGCGGCTAAACCGAATACTATTCAACATAAATTGAACGGAATAATTTATAGCGAGTTTATTTGCTTGCACTTTTATTTATTCCCCGCACAGAACGGTTATTAAACGGTTTACTTTAAGCTTTTTGTGTTTTAATTGTATGATTGATTGCTTAAATAAATTTTTGATTGTTCCAGGAATTAGTGTTTTGTGTGTTGTAAAAACAAAATGTTGGTCTGTAAAGTTTTTGCGAAATTGTATTATTAATGTACTAACTAAAATTTGGAAATCACTTCTTTGCTAAAACAAACCATGATAATAGATATTTTTACGTTAGGTATGCTACGTAATTTTTTAATATTGAATCCATACAAACTTTTTTTTAATGATTTTATGTGTGTAGGTAGTAATTTTACGTATATATGTAACTTGCCTTGTTAAGTAACATCTATAGTATGTACACATCCAATCTTCAAAGCAAATAAACTCCAGATGTCATTTCATTCTTATAAAAATACATACTAGCTGTAGTTTGGCAACCTTGAGGTTTACCCCAGACACTCCTTTAAATGCTTATTCACACAGTTTTTAATTTTTAATGTAATATTAAAAATCAAAAATTGATTTGAAATTTTATATACGACGTGTTCAAGTTTATTACTTTGAATCATACTTGACCGTCAACACAAAATTTAAAATGCTTGTTTTTTTAACATTTTAAGTATTCATATCGTATGTCTCTGGGCTATAAAGCGTAAAATATTTACATGTTCACCTATTAACTTCTCCGAGGCACATTTGCGCATACACCTATTAGTCGTGATGGCAGAATGAACTTTATAAGCTGTAAGCTTCGTATGGAATAATAAAGTGCCGAGAATTAAATCTACTCAGTGTTTTCTATTCAAATGCGAAACGCAAATTTTATGCATAATTACTCCATCACAATATTTTTACAACCAGTAACATAGTTCTAGCTCATTCATCGAAAGCCGGCTTTGAAAATTTTGAAGTTTGGGGTGTTCAGGGCGTCGTAACCGTTTTATCAGCGTCATGCAAATGGAAGTTTTAGTCCAACATTTTAAGGTTCAAACCGTCAATCTGGTGGCGGTTGACACATAAAATACGAATATTGTTTCGATGTTTGTAATTCTCGGAGGTTGGCTCACATTTGTCATGAATCACACTTGTCGCGGTGTTCAACGCGTCACCTATTTACCTATTTTTAATTACGGGGAAATGTGTGATGACAGAGAGCGTAGTGTGAAATAAATCAGTTTTAGGTAAATAATTAATTGTACCTGTCTATTTCAATAAGAAAAAAAATATTTTTAAAATTCTTATTTTAATACTTATATAATGTCTATGTAGAATCTGCAGTAAGTGGTACCACAAATGGTACAATGAGGTCCTACTGATACGAAGAGAACTACACCAGTTTAGTTTGTGAGATGACAATAATTAGCTTATCTTACATCTAACTGTGCATGCGCCAGCATAGAGCGTTATTACTCAGTTGGTTACTAAAATGTCATAATGAATTATCACACTGCTCTTGATTTCATCTTTACTAGCTATTTCCCACGGCTTGGCACGAGTGGAGGTGGGTACTTTTGACAAATTTTCAACTTCTATTTTACCCCTTTACGTGGAATATGAGAAAATCTTTGTCTTGCAGTATTTTCTTTCGTCGTCGCTTTTATATATCTTGATATATATAAATTAATATTTTTTTATCACCAAGGAAGCATTGAAGGCAGAAAACTAAGAAGGTTTGCAACACATAACATATCCAATATATAGAGGTGACAAAATCTAAATATTCAAAATGAGTAATTTATTAACACTAAGCTCCCGGAACGCGAAGATTTTAAGAAGCGTGCGAGCGAGGCGCAAGGTTGCGAGGGCGCTCCTGAGGCTGAGTGCTATACCGCTAACACATTGTCTAGCATCATTGTCTGCTCGCTCTTGTTACACCGACGTTCAACTTTTTATTTACGCCCAAGTGCACTCCGGCTCTGTCGCGACGAGAGCTGAATTAAGGCTCCCGGCGTTGATATGGGATCATTCAACCCGAGAATATCGAATTTCACAGTGAACTGGGCGCTTTGTTGGATACTTGCACGTGATATTCCTTTTGTGCCCAGGCCGCGAACTGCGAGATCCGAGACCGCCCTCCCTCATAATAACGTAATAATAACTAGCGCCAAAGTTGTAATTAATTTCTCGACGCAAAAACACAATGAGGTGCTTTTTTAGTACTTAGCTTTTCATATTTTAATACAGACGGGAGATTCTAAACATCGTTTTTTGTAACAACTTAGCACTCGGTTTCTTTGTTACTTATAATTAAGTTGCAGCAATCATCAGGTTTCTAATTATAATTTGTGTGATGTTGGTATTGCAGTAGAGCTGCGCAGCGTTGAATGTAATAAAATATAGTGATGTTACATTTTATGTAGGTAAGCTTGACATATTATTTATGTTTGTAGTTAATATTAAAATAAAATTTCTGACAGTAGGTAAATCAGAAGCCATCTCGAGATTGGTTGGTTCTCGGATGATTGGTATTTTCTTTACAGCAAGGTAGGTATGTTCCTCGTCTTTTTATGTATTTATTATTAGAAGAAAATACGAACATAAAATAATGTGAGATAGTTATACGTAAAAGATAAACAATTATTTGAAAATGTTGGATAATTGTACGAATCCTTTCCAAACAAGTAAACGTAGCCTCTTGTAAAAGTCTGCACTTATTTCAGTACACGGTGGCACCGATCCAAAAAGCCTTCCTCATTTAAAACACAAGTATTAATACAAAATTACAATTTATAAAAAAGCTGGAAACCTTTTTGCAGTATAAAACATAACATTCATTGTTTAAAATAAAGTTTAACCGTTATAAACCTATCTCAATCAATATTTTTACAAGCAAACGTGTCAACTCTGTAAGTGGTCACCGATGGACATTCATACAAGAGAACTGTCACTCAAGGACATGACAGGGTATCAATTACAAATGTGTTTCTTGGTCAATGAAAAAATACACTCGCCTTTCATATCTACATTATATCACCCATGAATAAAATCATAACAGCACAACACCGTAATGTTATTAAGCAAAAACTTTAAATTGGTATTGTTTCACATTTCAGCTACAACGAAATTATTCCACAGCAACGTGGTTGCCGCTGTTCACTGATTCACACTTCAAGTATGGCGAGCACTTTTAATTCGTAAGACGGCTACGTTGTTTAATGCTTTATGTATCTTACCATATCATATCAAATTATTAATTAGCTTGTGGCATCCAAATCCAAGTCTTCATATTTAAAACCATTTATATGCTTATTGAAACTAAAAGGGTAACTGGTGCATCTTTTAAAAGGGTTTCACACGCTCTTTCATTCTGACCTCCCTTTCCATTCTCGGGAAATCGATCTAAACTGCTTCTTCCTGTTAAACAAACGACGAGCAACAGCGTCAGGTTTCGTCTTTAAGAGTTGGTTGAGCTATGTAACAAAACCCGGAAACCATAACTACTATCTTCCTATAAATAGGCTGGCTTTTATTAGCAACAGATTTAGTGGTGGAGAGCCAATTAGCGCGCGTTATTCCTTCTTTATTAGCCGGCATGGCATGGTGAAGCATATATAGATTACAATGATCACAACATTATGTGGCCGTCCTATTTGGTCGTAACCACCTGCCATTAATTTCATAGGAAATGAAACTTGTGAGCAACTATTTTAGGGTTTAATATTATTACAGCAAATCCAATCAGCAATCCCTCCAACAACCCGCATTGGAGCAGCGTGGTGGAGTATGCTCTAGGCTTTCTCAGTAATGAGGAGAGACCCGTGCTCAGTAGTGGGCCATTAGTGGGTTGTAGCTTAGCTTAGCTATTATTACAGCAATGTACCGGAGTCTTACTTTAAAGTCATTACGTCTTCTTAACGTATACCTACCGTAAAACTCGAATCATAATATACGGACGGGTAGCTTTTAACCCTTTCACCTCCGTACCGGAACAAGTATACTCCGTATACTTGTTCCGGTAAATTGAATCGGTGCGTCATAATGCATCTTAATGCATCGGAGCTTAGGTTTCCGAATATTTAAATGGAAATATATAACTTTTTCCACTTCTTAATTTTCCATTAGTCTGCATTGTAGCAGAGACTCAACAAGACGCAAGAGCCTATAGAGTTGGCTCGAGGTAGTTGTAGTAGTACGAGTATCTCCCGTTGCTCTATTTAGTACCATTTTATTAGTACCCTTTTTACTTATTGATTGATTAGTTATGCATTTAACTTTATGCAAAACACACGGTACAGAGACTAGGGTGGACTCAACTTTAAAATCATTGTCTCATAGTAAGCCTTCCACCAATGTAATCACAACGATAGGTATTTGATAATTATTTTAACCGCAATTTTGTAATGAAATCTACAAAATGAGACATGCAATATTTCGGTACTGAAATACACTCTTGACCTCAAACTGGTAACCTAAGGCAATAAAAAAATCTAAGTCAAAAGTTATTATGACATATTTTATTTTCACGACATTTTCTGAACATCAAACTCTATCAGAACATGCTCTCTCAATAGCGAATTTATTAGGTGCTCAACGGTGGGAATTGAATTTGGAACTACGCAGTTCCGGCAAACATAGCGTTTCCGTCCGGACTAAGTAAATTGTTGTTCATACATATTTTGAACCAGTGTGACATAACTTTTGATCTTGATCTTCTGATACTTACTATTACGAGTATATCATAGATTTTTTAAAATGTACCTCCTGACACTATTGTTATGACCAGGCTTTGTCTGTCTTTTAGACAACATGTTATGCAAAATTAAATGCAGTGTCATGCTTTGCAATTTCATTTATTTTTTTTATATTAAATTAACATATAGCTTCTCTCTTTGAATTTGGTGCATTGGGACTTAGGCCCCTTTACATTGAGTGGGGTTAAATTTTATCAGTGCTTGTGTTTTTACAACTACATATGTATACTACAGCGCCACACGAAAGTAGTGACGTAAAGGATCCTGAACGCACCTTTAACTTTCAAAACTAGATATTTGAATATAGCAACATAGCAACGCATCTGTGACCGAATTAGAACGAGACTCATTGAGTCTAGTTCTGGGTTGGTCACAGTTGTCATGGGCGG
>DWJQ01002105.1:0-10047 GCA_018248915.1 Hesperia meskei straton | reverse complement strand
AATTAAATGATTCCTACCATAACACCGCCATGAGGTTTTCTCGACACATGATTCCAGACATGGTATTCTTAAAAGGTTAATTGAGCTCGTCTACTGGTTTGTCACTTAATAGAGATCCGTAATACAAGTGAAAAGCGGAGCCTTAGGCACTTCACACACAACGCTATTTGCAAACGACTCGGATCTTGTCAATGTATGAAAGCGACGCGTCTACGATGCGTCTCCTATCAGTAAGAACACTGTTATAGTGAGTTAGAAATACATACATACACTCGAAAAACAATCCTCCTTCTGACACAGTCAGGTAAAACGAATTAAAGAGCTGATCTCAAGGGGATAAAAAAGTAAAAAGAAACCTTAAAATAGTTACCAATAGTTTCGTAATAGTTATAGGGTTTATTACATTCCATTTCAATAATGATCCAACAAATCAGAGATAAGCCAACTTGTTGGAACCAAACTCACGCTTAACCGAATTTTCAAACAAAAATAACATTAAAAAATCCAAACACAGTGTGGTTGGTAGTTTTTAGGTACTTTGTATACGATTTTTTACAAATTAAACCTCAACTTTCGATCTCATGGTACTTTTTACCACACATCCGGAGAACAAAAAATGACAAACGCCGAGCACGCATATTATTCTAATTATGCATAGACTCACAACGGGCGGAAATAAAAAATACAGGTACAAAGGGTTAACTTTTTGCTTCACGATTGAAAGCGAACACTTTCGTATTATGTAAATGACGGTGACATTTGCATACGAGTTTTTATAGAGAAAGAATCACGCACATCTGTCGTTCTGTTCCGTTTCCGGGTTTTTAACGGGCAATAGATAAGTAATAGGTCTCTGGATTATACGTCAGTTATAAATACGGTTCAACGGTCGTTACGTCTTTATGAACAGAACATAAGCGAGTATAACTTTTTTATATATGTAAGTAATCGAAACGGTGATAGCTGTTTGAACGTTGCATTTCTGAATCGGGTGGTCTGGGTTCGAACCCCTGCATGTTTAATTTTGAAGATTTTTATGTGTATTACAAAATTTTCACTTGATGTCGTAAAGGAACACGCGATGAAACCTGCGTACCAGTGAGTTCTCCAGAGTGTTTGGTGCACTATCGCGTTGAGAAAAACCGGAACTGGTAGTGTAATGTTACAGTTATGGACTGCAATGGTGAACAAACAAGCGAGCCATGATAAGAGATGGTCACCGCCACATATAGACATCAGTAGTTCACCGAAAGCACCGATGCATTGCTAGCCAATATTAAAAGCAAAAAGATGTAAACGACACTAGTGAGCAAAAACTGAGGCATTAAAATTCGGCTTATTCTCATAATTTATACTAAGCTCTCAAAGTAAAACAGTTATCAATAAAAATTCTAAAGTAACTCTGTTTATCAGAGTACTCACCTTTCTATGCTTAATCCGCCAAACCTTGGGATGGTTGGAACTTGTGAACAATTTCATCTCGGGAGTCATAAAGGGATACAAAGGGTAGAAATTTATACTTTATTATTATTATAATACCCGACAAAGGACCAGATGGGCAATCAGACGGTAAGTGGTCACCGTAACGCAATTAGAATCCACAATCGCAAAAATCAAGCGTTTTCTAAAATATTTCATCCATAAAATCATGCCTAGTTCTTGACCACCATTTAATCAACACCACCGATCAGATGACGTATTATGAACTCAAGCCTATTCTTTATAACCCGTATCCCGCGTTCATTGACCATTGCCCAACAATGGACGTCCAGGTGAGTGTAATTAAGGAATAACGTTAAATGACTGTGAGATGACTATCGACCGCGTAGACAACCCGATGGACAGATAGCGTAATATATCATTATAGACAATTATTCAACCTGCAACAGAAACTCGGAAGTCGATACGCCCCGCGCGTTTCACGGGTTAAGCTTTCTTTGTGTATCACAACATTTTAATTTGAACTTTAAACACTGAAGAACAGAGTTCAAATTTACATGTCTTTCTACGTCGGTTATGACATTCTGCATTGAAAGTTTTTTCTAAGACCGTAGGCTATCTAACCCTTTAATGCTATCGTGTCAGCTTTTTGAGTTTCCTGTTATCTGTTTTATAACACGTTGGTATTATTAAACAGGCGTAGGAAACGGCCGCTGGCGCTTGGATGGTTTTTTACAATAAATGTGAACATTTTAAGTGTTAAACGATCGAGATACGCGGGCAGATACGCGAAGTGAACATTAGTTAATAAGAAGTTTTAGTTACTTTACGTCGAGGTTATAATTTACTGTTATAAGCTTCGAGATAAGGGTTATGGTTGGTTTAAGTTATTTTTATAATGTGGAGTATTTTTATATGGTAGATACGATAGATGTGTTTGAAGCTTTGTGAGAAGCTCAGGTTTAAAACCTGGATATGTTTTTGTGCCGACAGATACGTATTTGCTATCCTTGCTTGTTTGTTTGTTTTGTGTCAAAAGTACACTCTCTATCTGTCTGTCTTTCGAAGGTCACTATTGGACATAGGCCCCTTTAACTTGCCTACTTAATGGCCCACTACTGAACACGGGTCTCTCCTTATTACTAAGGAGGCCTACAGCATACTCCATCACGTTGCTCCAATGCGGATTAGTGAAGGGGGGTTAGAGGCCAACCCAGTTTCGGAAGTTTGCAAGCTGCCCGACATGGCTTAACGACTGCCCTCTGTCGATAACAACCGGGACCGACGGCTTACCTCGACGGCGTGTCCTCCGAAGCACGAAAGCGCTCAAGATATTTTGCCACTAGCGGTCACCCATCCCATTACCGACCACGGCCGCTGTTGCTTAACTTTGTCGATCACTTGGGATAGACGCAAGCCGCCGGGCTATGAGCGTCATGACCGCGGTTATTCTAAGGCATCGTTCACACCAACGTATTATCCGCCGCCGACTGTGAGTATGCTTACTGTCAGCCCCAATACGAACGTGTACTCAGTTTGCGTATGATCGGTTCGGTGTGAAGGAGAAGTTGAATATATTATAATTATGGAAAAACAACAAATTGCGTAACGCGCGCTCACAGTCAGCGACCGACAATACGTTTGGTATGAACAGTCCCTTATAAATAACTACTTAGGTACACCCTCGTGTTTCATATTATGAAAGACCAATACTGCTCTGTAAAGTAGGATTTATTGGCTTTGAATTATTAACTCAAAGTAAATGCATAAATTAACTACACACAAAGACTGGCGTACAGTTAAATTTAATTGGTAACTTGTTTTAATGTGCCTTCTGAAGCACGAAACACTCTTGAAATTTACCATAAGCGTGCAGTCGTTTCTCCCGTCCATTTAACCCCCGAGGACGCCCGAGTAGGTATAATCTTGAAATACTTCTCTCACGAAGTAATAAGAAACGAAAATACTAAGACCGCCTTTTACGTCTTGCTATTACGCTGAAATAGACTTTACAGCAGTTCGATCTGACAGTTTAGTACGTGTCTGGTGAAGTTATTATTATTTATGTGGATTCATATGTAGTACCATTTAAATAGAATAGGTTGTAAACGAAATGTGTAATAAACAGACAAATGTGCGCAGTACGACGTGAGAGTTGGGAGTAAAAAATATGTCACAGCTTTTCAACCGTATCTACGGAATACAAGCGCTGAAAGATTGACATTATGACGCGTACAGCGCCATTTCAATTACCAGTAGTGTATCAGACCAATACGCTCCAACCATTTGGTGCAAGCACAAAGGTTTTTATCGACAAAAGATAGAAAATGAGCTTGTAGCTCTAACTTCCCTGAAATGACATGACTGTATGACCGACACGAAAAAAAATTCAAATCGAAAATAATGTTAGTTTGGTCAGTTCGGCAGTATAATATAATAAATAAGAACCCTTATATAAGAGTCCTTATAACTATATACGTATGAAGATGTTAGTGATATCATCTAACTTGGTCTCATATTAATTTTTTCTTTGCATTTCATATAGGAGAATTAACACATCGATAAATTGAATTTACGACGCCGTACCTTAGGTGCTAGTTTCCTTGACTACCGAGCAAATGAGCCCGGATTTCCGGCCAGGGCGGGCAGCTGTTTCGCAGATAATTCGTTAATGTTTGTTCTCGAATCGTAGTGTCTTGTAAAGTTTTGTTTCATTGGTCTTTTCACCTGCTACCAGTAGGTAAGTAGAGATTTGGTAGATGTGAGTGTGTGTGTTAAACATATTCACAACTAAAACATGGCGGCAGAATCAGAGTATTAAAGAGTCGTATATAAGTATCTTATTGGCCAGTGGTTATAATAAAATTTAAGGTGACTCAAAAAAGACCAACGTAAATTTTTTTACATAAACAATTTTACAACATAAACGCCTTGGCAAAGTGTTAGACATATCGTGAATCCCCAGATCTGAAACCTAGATACAAATGCGGGTTGTCGTATGAAATTCCTGGATAGTTTCAATAAAAACTATTTCCATCGTCGGACCAGTGCCGAAACTTAAATTGAGATAAAGTTGGAGCGGAACTCTTTGCAGTGAAAGTTGGGGCAGCTGCGGCGCTCAGTCGTCACGTAAGCCCTCAATTACGAAACACTGAAGTGGTTTGCAGCGAGCCAAGAGCAGAACAAAGTTCGTCGATTCTATCATCATTATCGTCCGTAACATTTCCAAGAAGGAGAATTTATTATTGCGAAAATACGGAGGATTTACTCCCCACATCCGATAACAGGGCACGTGATGCTTCTACTTGGTAGATTTATCTTTATATGGAACATAACTAGACCAATAATCGAACAGGACAAAAATGAAGATTGTTTCATAATGTTCACAGAAAAATTCATGGTGATAAGTTGATCTCGTAAAAATTTGTCGTTGAAAAAGTAAATTAAAGAACTTTTTATTGTAATTCGAAACTTTTGGATACTTTTATAGCCGTTGGTAAGTAGGTATTTACGTTTTGTATAGGTACCAGCTATTGTTAGGTACTTAACAGATTCCACTAAATATTTGAAAGAGCATTTAAATCTTTTTACGAATACCGCTACGAATTCACGTTAACGAGTAAAATTTTTGTGACGTAACTCCTTCAATTCATATAAGACCGTAAGTAATCGTCGTAGAATTCTTACTGAGCGAAGTCTATTTAATTTTGGAAGATATTTGAAAAAATAAAACTATTGGGAATAAAGTATAATTCAATAATTCCATACCTTAAGGTTTTCTGTCCGTTTGTCTTTTCGTCTGTGTAAAACTTAGGGTAACATTTATTTCGATCGGTTCACGAGAAAAATACCTATGTGAGACATATACCTATTTGTTTTTTTCCCAACGCCATGGCAATTATTGCTATTAAAAATGAGTAACAAAAAACTCATAATACCTAATTTAAAATTTCATGACAGATAAGCCACTAAAGTAAGTACCTACTAATAAGTTCTCTTTCTGACTAACATGTATTCCAATGCAAGTTTGCTTCATGCTCGTAATAGAATGCCCGGTACAATTAGCCATAGTGGTTCTGTAACGATACTTATGATAAATACAAAACAAAGCATAAACTACAAACTCTATAAAGGATAGTTCAATGACCTGGGCACTAGAGACTGCTCTCATAAATCATTATGTTTAAAGTCACTTCACATTGACACCATGAATGTTTTTGTAATACATGTTCCTATCTATTAATTACTTTGATAAATTAGATTTTACTATTTTTTATATGTAAATGCCCCTGTATATTATGCGCATTATTGTTAACAACGTTTTAAGGTATTTCAGTGTTGTATACACCTACATACATCGGGCCACTGCTTTTTAAAATGCGAATTTCAATAATATGTCTTTATTGACCAGATTACAAAATTGTAAACACTTGAAAAAGATATATAAGACTTCAATGCAATCCTTACTAATATTATAAATGTGAAAGTGTATTTGTTTGTTTGTTTGTGACTCTTTCACGTAGCAACATGGCTAATTTATGGTATGGTTTATGTGTGTGGGGATAGTGAGGAGGGTGGAGAGTGACGTATACTACTTTTTACCGCGCAAAAACATCTCATTCCTATGGGAAGATCGATGTTTTGTTAGTTGCTACTAGATATTTAGTTCCGGAGTGGATAACAGATGGCATTAGTAAAATTCATTTGCAAGTTCTAAATCACGCTGTCAAATACTACATGTAGGTAATTGACTGAAAATGAAAATGAAATAATTTATTTAGAACTTGGTTTTTACAAACACTTTTCGAATGTCATTCTACGCCATCGCTTCCACAAATCTCTACGATTTGCGGCCTTGGCCTTAGTACTGAAGTCATATGCAAATGTTTATGGGCTTCTTTTTAGCTGAGATTCCTACGGGAGCGGAACCTACGCGACTGTTACCTACGGGTCCCGAAGCGAAGCGCGGGCAGTTCTCTAGTTTGTTAATAAAAATGACAACATTATTGTAAAGTACTTTTGATATTTCACTTTTTGATATTTTCAACGAAAATAAAAGCAAAATCTCTAATATCGTCAGAATCAGATAATCTCATAGAGACAAAAAAGATTTCTCTTTTCCGCATATATGAAAAAATCGAATGGAACTGAAAGAACGCCGTATCTAGGACAGTCTAAATTGACAAATAAAACCATCGTACAAGGAAAGACTTAATGTGGATTACATCGGCTGATCTGCGTGGAGAGCTCCATATGCGCCGTTCATGTACAAAACTCGATGGTTTTAAAGTGAACATTCTTACTTTACGATCACTGCTATAGATTCTTATACTACAACATTGTACTACTACGCTCTGTCAACACCAATTTCGTCGAGATATAAACTACCTGAATTTCTTCTTCTTGCTTAGTGCGACGATACGACAACCGCTGCCTATCACTCTTTGGCAAAGGGAGAGCTCCCGCCAGGCGAGACGACATGCCTGGGGAGCGGCCGAGGCCCTAAGTGAAAATGCTCGAGGCGTGGTTTATATGCGGGCGATGTAGAAATCTTCGATAGCACGTTTCAGGCTTCGGTGACGTCACCGTGTGACGTATGTGCGGTATCGCCACAACTCGTTCTATTCCCGATCGGGACAAACTCCAATATTCATCCATCATCTTTCCGGCAAACTCATATTTATGAAACGGTTAAATATTAGTGATGTGTTAATTATTTTCATACAATTATAATTTAGGTGTCTTCAAACCAAGTGTGAATAGGTTTTTTTCTAAGTTAGCACTATTATTAGTTATTATTATTAGCATCTTATGACTACTTAGCCACTTAACATCAGGGGAGTTATCAAGGGCTTACATAATAAGTATATACAAGATTAAAAAAATGTGTTATCTATGACAAGTGCCAGAAATATAATCCTATTATGGCTATATGAATGTTAAGCGTTTGTTAATTTATATTATTTTGTTTAATTTTGTCCTTAAATAATATTTTATAAATGGCCAAAAAAATTTACCAAACTGTGTCATCAGTGTTGCATCGTGTTTCGAAATGTACCTAATTGAATGAGATTTAAAATACCAAGATCACGTCTTTCAGGCGCTACGAATGGCGCTGAGCGAACCCACGAGACTATTTCAAATACTTGAAAATGGGATAAAAAAAATATTGCAAGCCCTCTGTAAACATTTATACAAGTGTATTTGGGTCAGTTGATACAGAAAAAAAATATTTTTCCAGGTGAAAATTTTCGCAGTCATTTCACATTTTGAGCTTTCTGAATTGAAAAATCCTTAGATTTCGCTTTTACCAAACCATATTTAAGTTAACAAGTATATTTTTTATAATAATGCAAGTTTTTAAAGCTGATACTCGTTTAGTATTTAATATGGAAAATAAAAAAATATAATAAAATATGTGTAGTACTTAATTACGTTCTTTAACTATAAACTACGAATCGTGCGTGCAAGCCCTAATGATGTATCACATATTTAATTTGAGAGGTTTAGCTGTACGTTCACTTCCATAAAATATACTCTCACTACAAAATATTACTTAAATAACCATCCTTATTACAAGCTTATCATGCCAAGCCCATCCTTGTTCATGACGTAGGAAAACAAACTACGTCAATTATACTTCTGTCCAATAGTTCAAGCTTATGAATGTTATGACGTACTGTTTAAAATATCTTGACAAAGTCGTATCGTATGAAATAAAAAACACTCCGCAATACTCTATAGTCTATATAGTCGCTGTCTCTTTTAAGCGGCTTTCCTTGGGCGTAGCAGCGGAATTAGTGTTTTAATACAGCAAGTATGGATAGCTGGAAGTATGAATGTTTTGTGCTTGGTTTTTGTTTACTTCCGCTGTTAATTTTTTGTCGCAGGATTTTGCAGGCTTTGCGCGTTTGTATATTCTAGATGGGAGTTTTAAGCCTTTCGCTTTATCTGTGACAATACTGTCACATACAGTTTCTAACGTACGATCATTTGCTTCATGCGTACGATGGTTATATAGTTTCATGGTTTTTAATTTAGTTAGATCTATTGTTAACTTTGTAAATATGAACTATGAATGTGTATTCGATTTTCAAAATTAGATGAAGAAAACATCCTATGATACGATGATTTAAAACATAAGATAACTTGAAGTAACTGACAGTTCCCCTGCAGTTCCCTAAGTCGTGGCTGCCATGGACAACACACAAGACAAGGACACATACCCAGACAACAAAACTTAATTTTGTTAGTTATTTGATAACAAATAAGAAGATAGGTACTATGAATAAACTATTATTTGAGAGGTAGTGTAAAATAATAAAAAAGCTTCAAATTACAATTTTACGTTACCTACATGTGTATTTTATTTTTCTCTTTAAGAAATATATGCAAGAAATCTCAAAATTTAATTTCTTAACTGACTTCAAAACAAAAGAGGTTTTGTACAATTCGCGATGAATTAAGAGTAAATGTTACTAAAGAGTTAAATAATACTTATTACACAAAATATTAACCAAAAATATAAACTTTTTGATACAGAAGTCCATTTGGTAGTCTCTTTCACCGACGTACAGCTTTTGTGAATAAATTATGAGGTTTCACAATCTCTATATAAAGTTTTTCTTCCATAAAAGCGATGTTGAGGCTTATGAAAGAAATATACTCTTACTATTGAACAAAAAATTTAGAAATAATGTATAATTTGTTATGTATAATCAAATTCTGACTAAAAACACAATTATTTTGTTTGTTTTCAACATAAAACCCATCAATCAACAAATAAGTATTTCCTTTAATTTATTAAGATACCTAAATGTAATATGCCGATAATTCGACCCAGTTGAATGGATCGTGGTTACGGTTGAAACTAAAGTAAGTATTTCTGCTGTTGTACGTCTAGCATATATTGATATTATTTTATTACACTAATTTAGAGGATACGTATAGAAGCCGCGACACGACGTTTATTTAGTGATTATTCAGTAGTACATTGATCGATTCGTGCGGAGAGGTCGGGTTTGACAGAGCTCACGATGGTAAATAGGAGCGATACACTCACTCACCTTGTAACAGTCATAAGTTCCAAGTTGAAATTTACTAAATAAGTAACGCTACACTTTTACATTGATAACTCTACACACTCATAGCCTCAAACTAGGATTTCTATGTCAGGAATGCTATGCACACAGCACCTTGCAAAACATACACAAGAACGGACACCCAGACCGAGAATAGAATTTTCACCGTACAATTGAAATGTGTGCATCGCTAAGGACCGAACCCAAGACCCTTGGATCGGCGGCTCGACATGATATCTATTTTGCGACATACGAACGTCGAGTTTATGCCACCATCGCATGCGATACGTCGTACAAAGCCGTCGTAGAAGAGTTCGGGTAGCAAAAAATAGAGATTCCGTCCCTCGACGACTCGTTTTGAACTCGACAGAACGTGTTCGCCGTTTCCTCAGGGAACGGGTTAGAATGAGCCAAACACACGAACCACAGACATCTACGAGGGCGGCGGGTTTACTTTGTAAACAAAAAAATTAAACCCCAGGTTGACTTCGCACAAAAACAGAGCACAGCGGACAGCATCAATAAA
>DWJQ01002104.1:0-10049 GCA_018248915.1 Hesperia meskei straton | reverse complement strand
TCTATACATCTAATACATCAGTCTTTGGATGTCCACTGTAGGATGTAGGCTTCCCCTAACTGACACACAACAACGGATGAAGAAAATTTTAGTAACTTAAAAAAATGGCCCATATACCTATAGCTAATGCTCATATTACTTGGATTAAATAACGAAGGTACTCGTTATCCTTTTCATCCCGGTTTTTGGATCCAGCGATTAAACTCATCATTAAATATCCGGATAGCTGGGAATCGATCCCGGGATCATTCGAACGACGCTCCAGCTTGGTAACCATTGCGCTATAGATACAGAAAAACTTATCTAAAATGTTTTAGGTATAACACCTTATTTACATTACGATTACAGTAGCATTGTACCAAAAGCACGTCGCTGTAACCAAACTTTAGTTGCACGTAACCGCGTCAGTTACACAACCCGTCTAGCTTTCGAACGGCACAAAGGATCATCCGGCTGAGCTATAGGCTGAACTTAAGCTAAGCTTCGACATTACATTATACTAAATATGAAGCGACATCACCACGTGTCACGTGCCACGCTAGGGTTGTCAACTATTCTGTATTTAAATGTATCGTACTTTACATTAAAAATATTAAAATGCAGAATAGTTGAACTGTTTACCTGTTTTTATTTTCTAAGGTACGTACGTCATATTTTAGTTACTTGTGCTACACCTATTTTATAAAAAATAAGAAAAGATAAGATGAGAAAAAAATAGATTAAGCATAAAAAAATTTAATGCTATTTCGCTAATGCGCGTTTTTGTTTTAACTGTGACCAAACGCATTAAGGTGGCTTAATCGGACAGTTTGATGTAGTTGTGGTTAATTCAACTGAACTTCTTTTTTCGTTGTAATGCTATAAAACATTAAACAAAATAAATATGTGTTCATTTTTCCTAAAGTTTCGAAAATGACAAAATATTTGCTAATAGGTATTTTGCCCAAATGTACTATTTTTACCAAAAAATGGCAACCCTTATAGGAACATCGCGTGACTAATAGTGAACATTAGCCTGTAATAGTTTTTAAATTGCATGTTGCGTGGCGTGCGTCATAAAAAATAAATTACAGAAAAACCAAAACAAATAAAATGTTTCTGTAACAATACAACATATGTAACAAACAAATAAAATGTTTCTGCACAATTTGTTCAAGAATAATTGGTTGTCCAACAATTTTGATAATTTAATAATTTTTTATCAGAAAACACTTTTTGCTCATTGCTAATTTTACATTAATGATTGCTTTTCGTATAACATACTCTATATAACACCAACTATATTATATGTAGGTAAATAAAAAAGTTTTTTATTTATTTATTTAAATGTATGTCACAAGCTCAAACGCCCACTTCGGAATAAAATATTTATGTACACAGGTACATTATAACTTGGAGTAAACAATTTTTTATTATGTACATTTAGTTTTTATTTATCTTATGGTTCCTATGTCTACTTACTAAAACAAATAACACTTCACACTCATTGGATCCCACACTACAATTCTCGGTGTCGTGGGTGCCACAGACAACACACAAGACTAAGACAGACATCCAGACTGAGAACGGAAATTTAAACTCATCAGTCTCCGCCTCACTGGGAATCAAACCCAGGACCCTTGAAAGGGCGATCCGCAGTAACCATTGCGGCATTAGGCTCGTCATTATAAATACTATGGCCTGGTGTACGATATTAATAATAATAAGTATTTCTCATTGGTCAGACCATCATATATCTTATTACATTAATATAATATTGTTTATTACCGAGACCCGACCACGTTTCATTACCAAATTTGGCGACGGTAACTGGACCCAAGGTTTCCAGGCCATCCGGTCCACCCATCAGGCTTGTTAAACTTTTTGTAAGAGATGAGTCGGTTCTCATTCATTTAAGGTAATTAATTAATTATAACGGTTTGCGTATTTCTACGATTTGTAGTAGGTATATTATTATACAGCTGAAGAGTTTGTTTCTCCGAACGGGCTAATATCAGGAACTACTATTGACTGGTGGAGAATGCCATTTGGCATTAACTCCGCCCAATGTAATCTAGTTTTTTAGGTTCAATAAAGCGTGAATAAATAAATAAATAAACTACGAAACGGCAGAATAGAAAGATTATCTTTGGAACTCAAACTCAAAAAATTTATTTTACATTTTTTTTTTAATTTTTCGGCAAAAAAGCAATATGAATCGTTAATGTTTGATGATCACGTCACCTGAATCACGCTATCAAAGTTTACCACAGCTTCACACCCATGGCGCATTGCTCAGCAAGAGATCTCCTCTTGCTACAACCGATTACACAATGTCGAGCGCGGTCAACACACGGCTCGGTGACCGATCTGACAGCCTCTGTCAGTCGGTATCGCTCGCGTGCTGTGAGTTGAGACGCGTTAGCTGCCACTTGCAGTTGTAGTTATTGGACGAATGTCTTGTTCAGTTTGTAATCCATGCGTTACCGAGCTCAGACGGCGAAATTATTAAAAGGTTATGTTTTGCAATTTATTACCACTTAAATAAGATCGTGTACATTGTATTTTTTTTCCAAATCCTCTCTTAGTGCTTGCTCTCCTACACTCCCTAAGGAATGTACATTTATTGTACATGTCAATGTAGTGTTCACCCTCTTGCGTTTTATAGTTCTCAGTGACGGAAGAGTTTTATTTTTGTATATCTTTAAAATTAAATTGGTTGTGGGACTCATCAGAATTTTGAATTGAAATAGATAAAGCGATTATTATAAAAACAAAAAACCCGACTGCTTACAAAAGAACTCAAAAGAAAAAAACAAGTGTCACAGTATCAACATAAAATACTTCATGGTGCTGCAGGCGGGGACAAACAATACTGTTCCCTAGGGGTAAAAAAGATTTATCACAAGTACTACGTTCGTCACCGCATGCGGCAGCATGAAGTAAGTATTTTGTGTTGATATTGTGACACTTGTTTTTTTCTTTTGAGTTCTATTGTAAGCAGTCGGGTTTTTTGTTTTTATTTATTTAGTTTTATGTTACAAATCTAATAAATTAAGATAATAAAGTTTTGAATAGTATGTCATAACAATATATCCGGCGAAGTTCGAGCCGCGTCACGCGCGGTGTGGGGTTCCGTATTTGAATGTTAATCGACATTGTTCGTTAACTGATAAAGCCTACCCAACTGTCACAGTTTTCTGTTAAACTTCCTTATACACGTCACGCTAGTCGCCACGAATATTTCTATACCCTATGATTTTGTAATGTTCCAAAATGATAGCAAATTTCCTTTGTTTCACGAAGAAAAAGTAGCTGAACACTTAAAAAGAAATCCAACTCTGTCTATTAGATACCCATTTGGTAGTTTCACGTTGATTTTATTTTACCATTGTTAAGTTGTATGTTTTCACAGATGTTCACCATTTGTATTATCAGTGTCAATTCAAGGTACAAAAATATTACATACCAGAAAAATCCATTATCACGTTGAATCAAAATAGAAAAACTAGCCAAGAGCGAGTTGATTTCGAACAGAAAAGGTTCCTTATTACTGTGAAATATTGAAGATAAAAAAATGTGCGGTTCGTATTAAAGGGTTAAGAGTTGTTGAAGTTGTTGATCTTTGACTTTATTGACAGTCTTAATGTATTTTGGAGTCAAAACATGCAAATTCTCAGCTAGTAGAAATATTTGTACCGTGTTTTAACATAGTTCTTGTTGATAACATTAAAAGTGTAAGACAAGTTCATTATTTTATCTGTTTGTGACAGTGTGTCAACGGTGTGTGTTGATGGTACTTACAAACTTAAAGTAATAATTTCTGCCACTTTAGGGTTATTGTTAAATATTGTGTTTTGGAACACAATGCACGCTAGCGAAACTGCAGGTAAAAGCTTTTATATTATGCACACTACCATGCATTCGACATGACGTTTGAAATTTGTAGATTAAAAGTGAAGTTCAAAGTTTTTATAGAGCGTATGTGAAATAACATATTGACAGAATTAGTTAGGCTGGAATTTTGATCCGAGAACAGAATCTCTAGGTAAGTATAATTACTCTTAACAAGTTTGGTTGTCATGATGACGTAGCATTTATAATTTATTAACATTCATAACCAACGTGTGACTTATTTGTTCTATTAATGTACTTTTTGCTCACTATTAAACATTATTTCGTAATTTAACAATATATTCCTTGCTCATAGATGTATATTTATAGGCAGGTTGAGGCATAATAGGAATTTTCGATTCGTATGTTTTTACAAGTGTTTGGTATGTCTCTTTTGAAACAGTGATATGAATAACACGCCAAAAAACTAACTCACTGTATTTGTTTCTTTTTTATGATACTTACGTGAGTGAGTCAGAGTTCATGATTCATTTGAAACTTTTTCGTTTTAGTAAGTTTCCAAAACTTGTTTATAAATATTGTTGCGATTTGAAGGGTCTTATTCTTCCTCTTGTCTAGTCTTAAAAGTTTCAAATTTCCAAAAAATACGCTTTTAACCGCAAATTTATATCATATTTGTTAAATACATATCGTATTCGTAATATCAGAGATAAGTGTAATTGAGATTACCAATTCAAATCGTTAAGCCACATTAAAATTAATGAAAACTCGAAAATATCTGTTATTGACGACTGTAAGTGTTTGAAAATAAATTGAGATAAAAATAGTTACATCAAAACTTCGTGACTATAAAATAATCTTGTTTATAAACCAAATCTTTTAACGTAAGTAACTTGTCATAACCTCTATGAACTTTATAAAAGTAAAAATACAAGATGCATTTGCCCTATTTCTAAATAGAATATTGGGAGTGGATGTTATGTTAATTTCGGAAACAAAAGCTGTCGTACGACTTCACTTTGTTTAGTGCTCTCGTTAATTAAAACTTATCGTTTTTGAATTAAAACATAAAACCGTTTACGTTAACGTTTTAAAATGACGATTTGACACAGCAATAAGTGGTACATTTTGAAGATTCATGCCATCAACAAAAAGCCGGAATCAGTTATGAATAGTTACAACTCTGAAAATACAATCGGGATGTAAACTATTTTATAAACATTTTTGTAAGTCTAATTTGATGTTTACATTTGAATTCTATTCTTCTACGTTTCTCAATTTCTTTTAATTTCATGTACTAAATTTACCCTTACATCTTAATTCTCTTTCTACTTCCTTCATACATATACTTGTACGTGTAAGTATCCTTGACTCAATTGAATATTTGTCTTTTGTCAGCTGTCTTCTTACCATTACTCTTCGGCCCTTTGCCCACGGAGTAACTCAAGTTGAAGAAACTATCAACTTTTTAAAAGTTTCCTGTAAAAAGTTGATGGTTGCTACAACGTTTACGGTTGCCGCAATTTTATGGCAATTTGTGAGCAACTTTTATGCGAGTTTCTCAACCTACGCATTTCCGGGCACACGCAGTGGGAGGGAGGGTGTGAAATCATCCCACGCGTTGCGAATGACAGGCGGAAACCGGCAACTTTAAAAACCGGTATAATATTTAACAGTTGCTAGTTGCGGCAATCAGGAACTGACCTAGTCAACGATTACAGCAACTAAAAACTGTTGACGATTGCCGGAACTTGAAACTCGAGTTGCTGTGTGTGCGCAGTCCAATTGAAATGTATGTAAACAGCTAGTTGCCAGTTTACTTACTCACTTACTTTACTCAGTTTACTTACTTACTTTACTCTTACCTTTTAGTAGTATGTGACTCGTCATTATTAACATCATAATTATTTATACCGTCCAGAGTTCTGTTCTCCCTAACATCTAAACACCGCACAATACATACATACGTCATTACCCTAATCACTTTAACCACAATTTCCTGAAACTATCATAATATTATTATGTTTCTCCATGAAAATAATAAACTGTTAATATATGATGCCCAGATAAGATATTGTGTTCAGCAACGTTCAGACAATATTTTTATTACAAGTCAAGAAAATGGAAGATTTGAAATAGGAGTATTATAGAAGCTCTGGTCTCAATACAGTACACGATTATTATTTTTTTAGAAGTTGTAATAGAAGTATAAGTAAAATAAGCCTAAAATTAACAAACAGTGTTTTAACGAGTGCTAGTTCATTCAATATTGCTGAAATATTTTAAGCCAAATTTTATAATGAGGTACATCTTCATTAATCTATTTGACCTAATTTAAAATTAATGAGCAGCGGATAAGAACATTGTCCAAACAAACTATTATTTTATAATGATAAAATTTTAAAACTCAAGTAACAATTTAAAATAACAAATCAAATGACGACATTGTTATAAGACAGCTCATACGAAATAGTATGTCTGAGTGCCTGTGGAAACCTGTGATTTATTTGACACGCTGACCCATGACTTGGCTTCGAATATCGAAACACCCACTGAGAAAGGCTGTTTTCCAAGAATATTTGGACAAGTAGTTATAATTAAATCGTGTAGAGCCAACTCTGGGCCTTTCTACGTGTAGGTATTGTTTTGTATCTATTGTATCCATGCTAATAATTATTAAAGCTGAAGAGTTCATTTTATTTTACGTACAATAAGATAATGCCTCAGAAAGATCCAATCATCAGGAAGGTGGTTATTTAGTCCAAGAAGATGAACGTACTGACTTATGACATTTATTCACCTGCTTGTTAGTTTGATTTATTTACAGGACATTATGGAAGTGTAGAAATGATTAAATAATTTTTCTCTTATATTTCCTGCTGGGTTGTGATGTCCAATGTCCATATCACTTACGATATATTATAACGTGAGTGCCGGCCATTTACATTAATGGACAACGTAAATCAGACAGCACTAACACCCAACAACAATCCTTTATGGCGCACAAATATTTTATCATATATACCTCAGTATACCTATACTTAGCATATTTATAACTTCTCTTCACGTGCAGTCATTACCACGGTATGGGTACTTGACAACTAGTGTACGATTTACCATCGTGAGTTTAAATTTTAAATCATAACTATTTAGACAATTAAACTAACTTACCTGTAAGTGATGTTCAATCGTAATTGTACGAAGCTCCTTGTTCTGGAGGGTATACACGTGTAGTTTACGTCTATGTATCGTCAAAACTATCACATATTCAAAGCTAAAAAAAAAGTTTTTACTCTGTGCCACTTCCCAACGTACCTGTCAACACTGTCAAACGTCAATAGTTTAAAGAGTCATGAAACCCCTTTAAATTGTGGTATTTTTAATAAAATGTAGAAAAGGTGGGAGTCCCTCCAGAACAAGGAGCTTCGTACAATTACGATTGAACATCACTTACAGGTAAGTTAGTTTAATCGTCTAATTGTACTCCTCCTTGTTCTGGAGGGTTTACACGTGTAGGATGTTCAAAGACAGGGTTGTGAATGACAAATAAAAAGAAATGGGCAATAATCAACTTTAATAAGAAATCGGCAGGTAATAATCAACTTAAACAGGTCTTAGAGATCAACTGAACAACATTTTTAGACCTCACTTAAATGTTAATACTTAATATGTATCACAAACCGTACTACTGAATAATGAAGGGTCATCTTGTATAGGTCTGTTATAAAACCTTGGAAATGTAGAACAGCTTGACCAGCCTGTTGTTTTTCATATAAGGTCCATGTTCAGACCAGCTCGTTTTGCTGCAGACGTAGCTGCATGATGTTTGATAGAGTGTTGATAGGTACGTTGGGAAATGGCACAGAGTAAATATTTTTTTTTGCTTTGAATATGTGATAGTTTTGGCGATACATGACGTAAAATACACGTGTATACCCTCCAGAACAAGGAGGAGTACAATATGCGGCCCTATTTAATATACATAGCTAGGGCGCGTTCCACTAGGCAAACACTATATTCAAAACTACCCTTGCAAAAAAGAAATGTTTTAAGTTTATGTATGCGGTCCTAGACCTATTAGACCTAATTTTAATTATTCGAAAATTAAACAAAGCCACCATTTTGATTTACAATAATTAGGTATGTCACAGGACTATAGATGTCGCTTCGCATTAACTCATTACATTGTAACAATTGACTGTTCTAGAACCCATAAAAACTACATAGAATGGTAACGTTAAACAAACGCAATAAATTAATGAGGAAAATGTGATACCCAGTTCTGTTGGTATTGTTAACCGAGTTGGTAATAATTTAATATCGTGCATAGCGACCACTGTAAGTAGGAATAGGTTTACGTCAGCATTCGAGCGATAGTTATGTATATTGCTCTCGTACTCAGAACTCCCTCTGAGTAGCTCACGGTGTCATTTTCCTGTACTTACCTGGTTACGATAAAGTATTTTTCGTTCGCTAAGCGCCAAAGATTTCGACGGGTAAGTTTGTCGGAGGATTTTGGGCCTTACCGCCTCGGATTAGGGACCAGCGCGCTGGGTGGCGGCGGGCCCTTATCGCGGCATGTAGTGCACGTGTGTTCTCTATTTCCTTCCCTTCCCTCGGGGACTCCAAGGACAGCAATAAAACTGTTACTTAATTACCACCGCCGTAATTAACGAACAACTTTATTATGTTCGAAAGATATCGACGCTTTTTGAACTTTTATCGGTAAAATATTTATACGATCCGCTCCGCTTCGATTGATATGAGACCATCCTCGACGGCAATAAATTATTCCTGCAGTAAATTAAATTCTAGGCAGAGTTTTTATTTACATGTCGATAGGTTTAACGACGCTTCCATAACGCTTTATCGATTGCTCGCGGAACGTAATTCGTATTAAGTATTATCTGCGATTTGCAATTTTAATCTGGACAACTTTGTAGTTTGAATGCAGAAATTTTCAAGGCATAATGCGATGAATGCATATGCATGATGGTTTAGTGGTGGTCTGGAGTGATACTGTACAGTTTTTATGTAAATATCCGACGAACGACGAATCTTAGGCCCTTTTTTATTGTTGTATTATTTATTATAAATCTCAGAAGTAATCGCTAGTTTATTTATTAACTCTTTTTGGTAATCGTTACATAGTTACATGTTTATACTGCATAGGAATTTTAACGATATTCGAAATATTATTAAGTCTGTAGGTACTAGGAAATCACAAGTGTAGTTTCCTATAGTTATTAGGTTGAACTTAGGTATTTCGATACGTGTTATTATTATGTAATAATAGTTTAAATTGTACCTAATCTAATAAACTATTGTTTTATCTACACAAATAAGATTTTTTTGAGCTATATAGGTGTGATTTTTCTTAAACTCGATTAACTTTAGACGAGAAATAAGCGAAAGGAAAAGATTTCGGTAACTTATTTAAGTTCCCTGATCGAGTAAAGTGTGACCAGACCCTAACGACAAAAGCATCGCATTATACTATGATATGAGTATTCACGATATGTACCTATTTTGTACGCCAATATCGTCAATAATGTCGTATCGTACTAAAATGTGTAGGTACAACATCCACGATCAGTTAAGTTTAAAATCAAAAGCTTCGCAGTTGGTAAATCCAAAAATCGCGAGTAACAAAAACCGGCAAAACCTTAGTCTGGCAGTTATCAGATATAGTTTAATAAGCGATTTAACTTGGCAAAACAACTGCTGAATATAAATCAGAAGAATGTTAAAAAAGCCCGCGTTCACTTGCCGCGGGGTCAACGCCCTCGCCACCCCCTTGCCACCGGCCGGTATAATTATAAGTAGGTAGCTACGATAACACGTCAAATTGCTTGTTTTACTTTCCTCATAGTTTTAGTGTACTTTGTATGTTTGGAATCGGCTAAATGATTTTTTTTTGTTTTTATCAGCGTTAACAGATATTTTATTGTTCAGTTTCTATATGTTGGTAACCAAGTTTAGTGTAAACGATATTGATCTTATACCTGTCTAGGTACTAAAGAAATACTAGGTATTTATGTAAGTAGGTAATGATCCTACTAATATTATAAATGCCAAAGTTTGTAAGGATGTATGTGAGTGAGTGTGTGTGTGTTTGTTGCTCTTTCACACAAAAATTACTGAATGGATTTTCATGAAACTTTGCAGTAATATAGCTTAGACATCGGAATAACATAATTTGTTAAAATTTATAG
>DWJQ01002103.1:0-10050 GCA_018248915.1 Hesperia meskei straton | reverse complement strand
AGCGGTACCGGATCATTTATTAGCGTGCATTTTTTTGCAAATTGTGTCGATTCTACATTAGCCGAAGGAACTTCGTTGTTACCTGGTGTCCCACGAAACCACATCTTTTTATTTACTTGATTTCAATTTGTAATTGATCAAATACAAATTGACCCTTGACCTCACCAATCAATTACCTACCTTCATTATAAATAAATGGTACCTACTCATACATCCGCTTAAGCAGTGAGACAAAGATTTAGTCAGGGGTGAACAACGACAGATCACTATTTAAGAATCAGAGCGGAGAGCGGCGTATTTCATCGGTAGTATTAACCGTCACATGCGACAGTAACTCAGTAACCCTAGCCCCCGGAGCAGCTGGAACGCGCTGAAGCTTTTTTACTTATTCCTCCGAAACCTGAGACCCGCGAAAATGTTGGTTTCGTGCTTTTTTTGGACGAGCACGCGCTACGCCATATGGCGGCGCGATGACATCCGAGGTGCCCCATGTTTTAACTTTACTTCGTTTTCTTGACGATATTTCTTATTATTATTACGCTAAAACGTGCTCATGATAAGGTAGGTACTTTTAGGTAATATGTCATTTTTATTAGTTAAAATATGACTCTTCTATGTTCTCCAAGGTGTGTACTGCCCATTCGCATATGGCCGGCATGGTGGTCAATAACTTTTCTCCTCACTTCATGAGAAGAAACCCGCGAATCCAAAACTGTCATAGGTTGTGCTTGCGATTTAATTGTAGATACTAAAGTATTAGCTTTAAGATTTTATCTTAATGTCTGTTATTATAGGTAGGAATTGTATATAAAATTATCACTTATTCCGGAGTTTACGTTATAAGTAGAAGTGGTAAGCATTCAAAATAAATTAAATGCAAGAAAATAACATTATTTAAATCAAAGGATTAATCGAAAATAATCCACAGAAGATTAATGTTGAATCTAGCTAGCAGTGGCGTTACGAATATTTAATTACACATTTTAACTAACGGACAACGCTTTTAATTTTAGAGCTCGGCTCCTTACACTACGGCTAACGGTCAATTGAACACGCATATAAAAACAGAATCATTATGATGAAAATACGAGTGTCTAAATCAAAGAATTGTCATAAAGGCTGCCAGTTCTGTATATTTTGAATTCTTAACGAATGAGTTCGCTGCACATCGCGCCAATTCCAATTTTGGAGCGGAAGTCGAAATATGATTTTTTAAATATAGAATCATTGCCGGCGCAGGTGAGCGTTCGATGACAGCCCGATGTCGGCGGTGCCGTGCTGGTTTGACGTACCACCTCATTAATTTAATACTATTTTATTATCCTTTTAAACGTTTTAAACACTGTAGGTATAATTTTAGTAAATAATACTTTCATTTTTTAACAAGTACCTAAGTATTGTAATTCTATATTATCGATGTAAAACGAAAGTTTTATATCAATTATAGTTAGAATTGAGCAAGGTCTTGGACTCTATATGACGTGATATTGACGTATAAAATTACTGGTAGAGTTCTTCTCTCAAAAAGACGTCATAAGTCATAATATTCCTTTACTTATAATTACCTAAGTATAATCAAATATAATTCGATGATAAAAGAGCGCAAAAAGAAGCAATGTCATAGATAATGGAAGATCAAAATAAAATACAAACAATAAGTATGCAATTTGGAATAATTAATAATGTTAAGTAGTTGGCCTATATCGTCAGTCAACCGACAGGTGCGACGTCGCAGTAGAAAATAATTTGTCGAGTGACGCGACGCTAACATAAGTCATAGCTACGAAAATATTATGAAAATCGAAAAGATACGAAGTCTACATCTTATAGGAAAAAAGGAGGAAATCGCTGTCAGCGAATACAGTTTAAATCAAATGGAAAATTGGACCGCGTTTCGGGAGGAAATGTAAAATTTATTAACGTCCAGTCTACGCTGTGCTGCTGTGCTTTGTCGTGTAGGAAGCCACTTCCTTTACTAATTAAATACTTATTGTTGTTGTGTCTGTCGGCCACATATTATCTTATACATAACGCATTCCCGACAGTTATGTAAAATATATCTAGACCAAAGAAGATTCTGAAAACGAACAGTATAATAATAATAATTTATTATACACCAAAAATTTTGAACCAAAAACACAATAGGTAGTTACTTATATAAAGTACCTACTACCTACATGAAAAATGATCAAATATTTGTGATACTACCTAGTTACAAAGGTACATACATACAGCATTAAAACTTTGGACTGCCTTTGGTTAATTTTAAGGATTTTTTAATATACCTAAATGCAACTTATCCCAGTATTCAGACGGCTATTCCATTAGCAAAATGTACCTTCAGTTACTATTGACCTATCGACATAGACGTAAGTATTTCATGGAAATGTCATACGTATTTTTTTGATCGATGGTTTATTTTATATGCACATAATCATCTACCACTATATGGCTAATCAATTTCAATCCCTGTGTTAACGTAATAATGTGGTATTTACTATATGTTTCTTTGTATTTGTGTTTTTCCATTTGTTTAGTACCCACCATGTGCCGCACATTTATGCTAGTGACATTACGGGAGCTGCTTTTTTCGGCCTCTTACGATTTTTTCGCTTAAGCCTGGTGTGTAGTTTTATCATACCTAATGTAACGAAAGTAGGTCACTGGTAGTAATTGCTATAAAATAAAAGTAATTCAAATGAACTCGTTTATAAATAATAAACAAATGGTCATACTGCCACAGCTACTATTCTAGAAGCTTAAATATTTATTAAGCTTTTGTTTATGAACGTAAGATGCTCCGGTCGTGAATCTAGGTAAGTACTCCCTGCAAGTATCGCTAGGTAAGTATGAGTGTAAGAATAATATAGGGTTAAGCTATATATATTATATGTTAAAATCATCATTTCACGGCATGGCAGACGCCATAAATTTTATTTTGCATATAAACTGAGGCTACAGTATACAAATTCTTATTTTTTATATGTTCTAATTAAATTTAATAATGAATGAGACGTAAATACGATATAAAATATATTAAACCGTGACCTCAACTTGGTTTAAAAATAAAGAGTTTCAATGGTTTTTCCTCGAGGCGTGCGCGAAATCAGCAGCCAGCGAGCGGCGATCGCCCGATATTTATTACCAATAAACCATCGTATGGCAACACAGTACAATTTACATAGATTTTTACACCACTGTACAGAAATGTTGTTTTATATGAAAATGATCGAGCAGATTTTATGAAAATAATTTCCAGCTACAATAATATCCGGCGGAGCGATATGCTAGCGTCACTTCGTAAACAGACTGTCTCGGTCTGACCGATGTTAATTCGAATTTATCAAAATAAATTGCTTGCAATCCAATTTACGAGTGAAAACTCGGGGGCTTATATGTAATTTAATTGAAAAAATGCATTGCTTTTAAAATTACTTACAACTTTGAACATAAGTCGCTGTCCTTAAAAACATTATGAAGAAAGGCATATTTAAAATATTAAAGGAAACATTTTATTATTTATTAATGTGTTGGTCTGTAGGTATGGGTGTAAATGACAGCGTGACCAGAGTATTACGTAGTATAGTTAGTATGTACATTTTGTACGCTTACTGATTGAAATCATATCGACATCACTTATTGAGCTGATGTGTTAGATACACATTAGCTCAATGAATGATAAATATCTCATAGCTATTTCAAAATTATTAAGAGTGTTACTAAAATTATAGAAACTATCAATATCCACGTGACACATGAATTATGAACAGAATACCTGTAGATGCAAAGATTTTCGGGACAACCATCATGACAATACGAGAATCATTAACTCTAATCATTAAGTACTTAATCATTAACTCAATTGAACATACATACATACAATGAGTTTTATTTGGTCATAACTAATCCTGATCTTAAAGCAGGGCTACTTATGCTACCATTTAACAGTGATACAAATACAATGTGATTGAGTAGAGGTTATTAGTGGTGGCGAGCGCCGATCGCTTCAATAAAGCTTAGCGGCAATCATTGAACCATTACATTGTCTACTGTCTACACTCATAACAGCAGACTGCTTGCTCTACTAGACAGCGCAACACAATACAGATACACTCAGATATTATACATCAGTAGTGTATTGAAACCACTGAGTTATTGACATCTGGGGCCATGTCTGCTGACGTATTATTCGGTTGATGAAATTATTAAAAAATTATGCAATTGAAGCATTAATTATATAAATTAGCAGACTTAGGGCCCTGTAATATTTTAGGTACATTCTAGCATACGAAGTCGTTTATAAGTAAAACTAAAACTGTAATGAATAATTTTATAAAATTATATTTTTGTAATACACTAAATATTAAATATATTTTTATGACGCTGACCTGTCTTTTATCGTTTTGCATAGTTTAATTGCTTTGGAGAAAAAAAGCAGCGCAAGAATTAGCATTAATCGCAAACGAGGTTTATCTAGTAGCAACCTTGTAAAGTATTTGAATTGTCTGTTGTATTCTAGCATTTGAAAACAGCTATGTAAGTTTATACCCTTTTATACATTATTTACCCATCCGTATAAAAATAGAAAATTTATACACAAAACATATTTTACAGTCAACAATATCTTAAAACACTACTGAAACAGTAATTCATGATACATTAACTGAATTTTATATCAAAATTTCTCAGAAGAACTTCATGCATGATTCATTTTATAAATCAGAATTCATTGAGGTAGAGTTTTGACGATTCTAAATTCATGGAATGGTGGTGGTTTGTAAGTTACACTAAAAAGCAATAATGCAGTTGATGTTGTGTCTATCATAATGTAAAATACAAAACTGACCTGTCTGGTGTCTATACATTAGGGCATCGAATCGTACCTGGATTTGTGAGCAATAAATATCTAGGTTTATGTTAATTTTGACATTAGGTATTGTGGTATATGCATTCTATGGCGGGTCTAAGATCCTTGGCGGCAGGTGCGGGGCCACCTGCGCACGCGCCGATCGTTACAAAAACGCGCATGGCGCGGGGGGACTACGTACTTCCACGCTGTTAACACTGACCGCCATAACACCATTACACCCCACGACATAAGGGAAGCCATTAAAACATGTGACCATTGTCCGTAATTTCACATGCAAAAAGAATTTATTGTACAAGTGATTAATGTCGGAGTGCATTAAAGTTTAAAATCAAAGATTTTGTTTTATGCACAATATATGTACGTATTATAAACAAGTCATAAACAACTATTTTTCTAAACGAACATCATTTTTCCACCATAACGGTGCGGTAGGTACGCTAATGGCATGGTAGAGTTATATATTTGCTCGTATCTACTGACTGATCAAGTAAATTGACCAACACGATATAAACAATAAAAATAAATTATTAATGTAGATAAGCAAGTAAAGTAAAGCTGGAGGTTATGAGTTATGAATCACTTTTGTCTGTTGTTTTGTTGTAACTGGGCGTTCTTAGATTTAAAAACTACTTACACATTAGTAAGTTAGTAAAATATCTGATTAAAACTACGTCTAGTAGTATACATTTGTACCACAGGCCCCACCGTGCGGTTAATAAACGTACTTATACAATTATGTAAGCATTTAGTTATGCAATCATATATATGTATGTACTCGTAGGCAGTAGGTAGTATAGTTTACAAGCGCTAGTAAAGTATACAAGCGCCTTCCGCATCATAACGTGTAGAGACCACGGATCGTCATACGAGCTCCAATGGAAATTGACCTATGACATGAGGAAGCGATCTAAGTAGAATTTATGAGTACAACTTGGGACCAATAGTTTTACTTACATAGCCTTTAACACTCTTACTTAACCTAAGCACGTACTCGTATGTATAAGTACGGGATACCTAAACGTAATAAATAACTGAATACATAATTGTAATTATTCCTTAAAAAATTAAATAGTAATTTATTTGTTAAAAGCAAAAACTCTTAAACCAATTTTAATGGTTTTTATAGTAATTTAATTATACTTACTCAAGCATAAACTTTACTGATTAAGATAAAGTTGCGCCGGAGTTATATTCAAGTGTTAAAAATCAATGTAAGAAAAAGAGAGAGTGGTAAGTTAACTATACAAAATTTAATTAGAAGGTAGTTAGTTTGATGCAGTTAATAGGTAAGGTACCCAATTGATAAGAGAGTATAAGAACTTCTCAGAAGCGACGAAGTGGGCAGTAGTTCCGCGGTAGCTCCGTCAGTCCAGGATGCGGCGGCGCTACGGGGACGGAAGCGGCCCGTCGCGCGTCGCGTCGCTTTATTGGCCACACGTGACCTGACGCGCTGGCTACTGGCCACTCTTATGCAACAGGTTATAGTTACGTTTATAAGACGTTACGCTGTCGACGCTGTCGTTGATGCTATCTACAGGGGACCAAGTCTAATTTATAAGTGCTTCAATTGCTTCGTGTTAGAATGGTTTGACACATTTCGTCTACCAAATGGGCCAGTACTTCGACACGGTGCAATTGAAGCATAAAATTAGGAGACTTGACCGTTGGGACCTAGATACCACTAGAGCTCGTTGATCGGCAGACATACTGCTGATCAAAGAGTCTCGGGTTCGATTCCCAGCGAGACATTACTGTGACTTAAATATTCATACAGTATGATTGGGCCCATAATTTTAATTTATATAATATTTTACGTTCTCTTTCGTAAACGTAATTATTGTTATTTAAAAAACCTGTAAAAGGATGCGCACAGCAAAACACCTAATTATCTTGTTATTTAATTTATATTGTTTCTATATTGACGCTAATGTGTAAAATAGATGTAATATAATGTATATTGAAACTCATTTGTACACGTACACAACAAAATATGATAACAATCACTAAGTAATGTTAATTACGTTCTTTATTATACGTTTGTAAGCAGTTTACTAAAGTTAAATTATTATGTTTCAAAAAATTAATTTAAATAATATTTTCTACCTTACTACTGGTACTACTTCGTTTACTATTGCAGCGTTTTTTAGTTTTTATTAAACATTTTTTATGTCGTGTTTAGTACCGGTTGTACATTATAACAAAAGATAAGTAATCAAAAGTGTTACCTGCCTAGACTGCAATGCATTCCCAAAATTCGTAATCGAAGACAATACCAACCGAATGAAATAAAACAGATCAATCTATTTTGAACGCAACATTGGTTCCTAGAAAAATTATCATCTGCGAGGTAGCGCACGGAAACGATTTAAAAAGATAGAGACGGGCGCGCCGGAAGTGGCCATAACGTGGATGAATGAACGCGTGACGTCAGGCCACGATGACGTCCGACCACATGGGGATGTTGTCCGTCATTTTTAATGCGGTTCAATCAAATTCGCGGCCACATCGGACATCACATGTGTTCTTAGACATTTCTATATTTTTATTTTAACTGGGTAAGGTGAATCAGAGACAGTGGTAACATCTGGTTAGTAGAATGTGTACCGCTTGCTTTAAATTAGCATATATATACTTTTGGATTTTGTTTATTCATTAATTTAGTTAATTATGTTTACTTACGTAGAATAAAATTAATTAGCTTAGAAGTCATTCTGTTTATCAACTTTAAAAAAATTCACGTTATCATATTTTTTTCGTGTTTACTTACTGCTAACCTTTACAGAATAGGTGTATAAAGTTAATGTATGTATGTTAGTGTTTCAATATATATTATCACAATCGAAAAATATTTATAAGATCCAAGGTGCACGAAATATACCTATAAGGTTTTAGTCCTTTTATAAAGTTGATTAGAATAAAGTTATTTTAGTTTATGTCCCTCAGGTCATCTGCGGGCCAGCTGCCGCGCCGTTAGACAGGTGCGTCTAACGCGCTGTACCCGCTCCTATCTATAAAGTATGCACGATAACGTCGGATAAAAATAGGTCCCGAGTATTTATACTAATTAATGAGTTTGACCGCGCTAACGCAAAAGGTGATCAAATGCTAGATAGGTTACCTTATTCGGATTCTGCATTTGTTTAAATATGTTTCTCTAACATACTCCCTAGGGTATATTGAGGTATTTTCATCTATGTAATAGTACGTACTTACTATTATCTAAGTTTTATTGTGAATATAAACAACTTTATATTCATGAACGAAATCTCTCCAAACGAATTGGGTTTACAAAATAGATTGCATACTGTACTAGATGTGCAATATTAGCCTGCAAAGCGGGATAAATAGATAACTTGTTTATCAATATATAAAAAAATTACTTGAATGATCACATTACTAGCAATCCATTTGAGCAAGGTAAATTTTAGTAAATTGTACCTATTTATTTATTCCATACTGATTTTTTTGTATCTTTTTAAAAATAAATTGATATGGGAATTACAAAAATATAGATTTACATTTTAATAGAACGAATATGAATAATTATAGAATCAAAACATTTCAAAATAAGAGTAACACCGTATTTACAACGTATTTACAATATTTACCACGATCGTATAAAGTAACCTAAAAAAACAACCTAACGTCTCCGTAAGACACGAGATTGTGCAGAAAAAATGAATTATGTACATAACAAAAATGATAATAAGTTGTTTATAGGGTCGTATCAGAATAGCAATAGATTTAGATCAATAGCTTAGAACGAACGTGATATACGATGTCAATGATCCCTCGTAATGATTCTTTATAAGGCCCGATATTGGTTTAGCCGGTATCGCTACGAAAACGTAACGGTTTCGCGTATAAAACTATTTAATATGTATTCGCCATTTCGATCACGTCAGTCTGATGATGGAACGAGATTTGCTTCTACCTGTAAAGGAAGTAGGCGATTACTGAAAGGTGATCGACCCGCGCCGTTAACTCATTGGTTGCCATTTCAGACGGCCCCTGTCCATTTGATTAGCGCATTCGCATCGACGTTACATGAATCCAAGCGATTAGATCTGCTGACGGTACGTCGATAAATAAATAAGTACAATGAACGTTTGTAGTGTGACGGCTTGGGTCTATCATACATACATAAGTGTACGAAATAAGGCGTGGAAAATCCTTTGCGGTTTTGGATTCTCAGATGATACTGTTGCAGGCTTGCAGGTCTTCAAACATGCTGTGATAAAGGTATGGGAAGCCAGAAGTAGCCTAGTGGCTTTTGAGGCGTTGACCATTTAATTTAAGCTGCACTAAGTATATACATACTAGAATAGCCTAATTACCGAACTAGACTTCTGTTGTTACAACGAAAAGCCACTAATGGATTTGACAACATACATCATGATCATGATATGAATATGATACATGAATTTATTTATTTAAGTGAGTTACCTAAAAAAACTCACAAATGCAAAAGCACTTAAGTCACGCTGTCCTTATGTAGGTACCTATAGATAAGGTATATGTATATTCATGTAAAATAACAATGAAATTCTTCCTGCGAAATTTGATGGTTTACAAGTGTCTAGTAAAACCAAACTCTTACTGTTAGGTAAGTGCCTGTCGGGTTGAACAGAGCCAAGTTTTGAAGGTTTCCATTAATCAGAAGCACTGTCATAACGATTTATGTGGGCGATTAATAAAAACAAAGATTATAGTTACTGTATTTTATTTTTACAAGAGTGCTAAGGATGCCAACCAAAAAGTAATGTTGAATTTTGCTTAATGGAATTTTTGAGAGTGCGCACCTCGGTTACGCAAGACAAAGCTTTTCTACTATGTTTAATACCTCTTTATCTAGGTAAATATATTTGTTTACAATATAAAAAATACCTCCTTAACTTAATTTCAAAATATAACTTATTTCAGTTCCCAGGAAAATCGTTAACTAATAGGTATAAACAGCGATATCTATTGCTCAGTTTCCATGACAATAGCATAAGAACAGAAATAAAATGGACAAAACGAGGCAATTTCTATTAACCCTAGATCACTAACCTTAAATCGGAGTAACACTGTCACTAACCTTTCGACTCACAGACTACGCAATAAAACACACATATTTTCAAAACCTTTATTGTTTATTTTAAAAAAGTAACAAAAAGTTAAAGTGCTTTCCTTGGGCA
>DWJQ01002102.1:0-10050 GCA_018248915.1 Hesperia meskei straton | reverse complement strand
ACTCGAAACTCGAGTTGCTGTGTGTGCGCAGTTCAATTGAAATGTATGTAAACAGCTATGTAGTTGCCAATTGCTGCAATAGTTGCTCCGTGGGCAAAGCGCCTAAGACATCTACCATAGCAGGTTTTAATAACGGGCCTCATCGCCTACAGGCGGTCTATATGTGTACGTACATATATAACGAATGTGATGAGAACGGAAAAATAAACTCATCTTTCTAATTCCGCCTCACTGGGAATCGAACCCAAGACCCTTGGAACAGAGATCCGGCGGATTAACTATTGCCATCAACATGGATATTAACAAAAATAGCTGACAGATTATGTAATAAACAATAGCTATAAAGATTCTTAATCTTTATCAATACGTAGCGACCTCTGACCTTGCTATACATCACTATGGAGTAAAACAACTCCTTAAGAATAAAGAAATCGCTCGCAATAAGAACTCGAGGGGAAACTTTTAAGGAAAGTTGTACGTAGTATACGTAGTTCAACCGAACCCAATGCCCTTATTTCCTCCGATGAAATTGGTAATAAGACGAAAATTTGTACTCTTAGACTTGTGTACATATAATATACTTGTATACCTACGAGTATGTACTGGAATTATTTGAACCAAGTATTATGTTATCGTTGTAGGAATATAAATTATTGTGTTATCATGTTATAATTACTGTGAGCAAATTTTATTACGTCGTTATTTTGCGAAAACTTGCTATATATAGACACGTGGAACGTATATTAATATTTTTAGATATAATATATTATGATCTTTACACAAGTTTTCCATAGGAAAAATTATTAATTACAATTTTCGTTTGCGCGCGCAGAAAAGTAGTCAACCAGGGACCCAAAAATATTGGCACTCATCAATGGCCCAATACAAAGCACGGGTCTCCTCATTATTTAGGAGGCCTAGAGTATATCATATACTATCATGTTCTATACGGTGCTCTAGTGCGGATTAGTGGTGATCAACAAATCATCTAAAAATATACATTATTGTAATTACTTTTGTTCTCTTTTTTAAGTAACAAACAATAATTTCGTTCTGGCTCGTGGCTTGAACACAAGAACCTATTTCTTTCTCCTCTCTATTGTTCTGCCCAGTAACGCATTGGTGATACTTTTAGTGGCACTAATATTGACAATGATCGCTTATCATCATTATTTATAAACCAAAAAAACCATAAAACATTTTCAATTACCCTCTAAAAACTTTAAAACCCATATTTAATTCAAAGTTCATTATTTAATAAGCCCAAGACGCTTGTTAGTGAACTATTGATAACTTTTTCTTTCGGGCACAACAAAGTTACTGTCGTAAATTTGATCGCAGAAGCCTATCGATCGACCGGCCCGATCTCATTACTATGGCGAAAAGAACTTTTCGCCGAAGTTAGCGGTTGAATTTTTTACGCCGGTTCAAACGCACTTGGGGCGGCCCGGGTCAAAGTGATAAAGTGTTTTGACTGAATAATTAAATGACTTTTTATTACGTGTTTTGGATGTCGACTTGTGCATATAGATCATCTTGTATGGCTTGGAAAGGAACTTGAATATATATCAACATCTTTCAGTTTAAGGATCGGATGAATGGATCGAGGTTCCCTTTTTAGGATTTCGTTTTGTTGAGAAAACGGTACCCTTTTAGAATAACCCATGTTTTGTCTCGCCTTTATGACCGTTTTTTTTCTTATCTACGTTGATCCAAACTTATAATATTCATGGGTAGTCTTCAAGAAACTTTGAGTCCAACATTTTCTACTCTGTGTTCTTCAAAAAACAAACGAGTCAATATAGCTAGGCAATAGAACAATAATAGGCTTATTACACCTTCCTAAATTTAGTCATCTAAATCAGGAGGCTACTACAAAATCCGAACTACGAACAAATGAATTCGAAACATCACACGTCAGTCGTTTGGAAACTTTCTTAGTATGAAAATTGTATTGTATGAAATTGACGTGTAACGTTTCGAAATCAAACTTCGTACGTTGTTAGTAGATCGGATATCGTAGTAGCCTTCCAGATTTAGGTGACTAAATTTAAGATGGTGTAATAAGCCTATATGCAAGGCTGCAGCTTCATTGACCTGTAATGATCCCATGGTGCATTATGAAAAATATATGTAATTCTCCCTTTCAATGTCTTTCCTTTCTCCCTTCATATCTCTTTTGTTACCCTATATACTCGTATATTCTTTTGGATTAATTTAACAACAGATACTGTTGCCTAAGAATATAATTAGTTGAGCAGACGAACTATCTGGCAAGAATAGTGAATTGACCACTAGGTAGGTACTCTTCCTTATTACATACTCGCTTCCATTACGCTTCTTTATAACAAAACAAACAAAGTCCAATACTATCAGAACCCGCGAAAACATTTCACTGTTGATTTAAGAGGGTAGCTGCGGTTAAAGTGATTATGTAAGAGTTCAATTTATTTATCGAACCAAACCATAACAACAAGGACAGAAATATTAAACTCCCCCATAAGCCTCGCAAATCTTAACGATAAAATGCCAATTGAGGTCGTGCTATAACCAGGCTCGATGTTGACCCATTTAAGATAATGTTCTAAGAAGGCAATACGAGAATGACAACACTTCTTGATATAGAATTATAGTCTGCTATTAAAAAGCTAACTTGGTGAGTGATTCACTAATGTATTGTAATAACTTACTTAACGTTTGGAGGAAGTGTTTAAAAATGGCTTAAATAAATAAATATTTCGAAACATCAAAATTTCCCGAATCTAAAAAGTCACTTTTATAGAACTCATAATTATAGGTACTTATGAATAAATACCTAAGCATTTATTTATTTAGGGATACGCCCCTGCACAACGATTCCCTGTGTAACGGGTGGCATGAACAATCAAGAATGCAACTTGAGTTTCTCCTTGTGGCGACATCGCACACACGTCACCCGATGACTTCACGATACCTGAATCACGCTATCGAAGATTTCTACATCGCTCGCATATATACACAGCCCTGAGATCATTCAGTCGAGGCTCGGTGACTCTCCAGGCAGATCGTCTTGCATGGCAGGAGATCTCCCTTTGCCAAACTCATAGTAGATAGGGCCATTACCATCTTTGCTAGTCTACCCTAGTAGCTATGAAACTTCTTAGCGCAGCCCTGCGGAAACTAGTTATACGGGTTTGTCAATAGTTGAGCCCTTTAAACTTCTTTTTAGAAAGAAATTTTACTTGTGCCAACTATGCACCTACCTGAGCATTCGTATCCACCTAATTACCTTCCAAGAGTTCTATTCTACTACTAACTGAACCCACAGCTACTTAACTCAATCGATCACTTCGAATTCTCTCAAGCCATTAAACTGTTACTCACAACTCAAGAACACAGGATAATTTCCTTCTTTGAAACTCGTCTCAAAAGGTCGTAATGGAAGAAATGTGTCGGAAAAAGTACAAAAACAATCCCTTTCTAAAGATAATATGACCTTCGTTATACTCATACACTAGGTATCGCATATCTAAGATATGTCTTTGTTTTTCTGTGTTACTTGTCCTGATTACGTAAGACCTCTCGGACGCTTTGGAGGACGTGTCGTGAGTGCGGATAATATTTCATCCGTGAGGATAATAAACATAGCTCTGATGAAACGAGAGTATACATAATACATCGGATATCTGATAGTAAAAAGATATTCGAAAATTCTGCTGGTGTATTTATATCTAACTAGTGTACGGCTTCGCTTCGCTTCGGAAAGCTGAAATATACCTACTATTTTAGCTTCTTACAAGCTGGTTTTTGGAAAGGCTATTCTTTCTGACTATTTTACATGAGGCTACGAAAGTAGCCTCAGATATTTGACCTTCCATCAGCAAGTATCTTCCAAAAAAATTATCGGTCAAACAAACTTTCATCCCCTATTTCAATCGTTTTGGAGATTGATTTTTGAAAAAGTAGCTTCGTAGCTAAGTAGCATTTAATCCAAATCGGGCTTGTCTGTTAGCCGTGAAAGCATCGCAGACAGACTAACACAGACAGACTTTCGTATTTAAAATATTAGTATAGAAATATGTATGCTAATATTTAATCCAATTCTCAAGAGAGATCTGTATTTGTAACCAATTTTCCAAAGACAATATTTGTATTAGACCTATTTGATCCTGTACTTCTTTTTTTGTTTTATGTAAATGTGGACTCAGTAAATTTTATTTATGGTTTTTTTGATCATGTTTGTGGTATCATTTGTATGTATGTAAAATGTAACATTGCTGGAAACAGGGCTCTTCTCAGAATGAAAAGGTTGAGGCTAGTCCACCAAGCTGGCCAAGTGCGGATTGGCGGACTACACAAACCTTTGAGTTTTTGCGAACTCTCCGGCATGTAGGTTTCCTCAAGATGTTTTCCTTCACCCCTAAAGCGAATGACATTTAAATGCTTAACGCTAATGTTGGGATTCTAACCCGGACCTCCAATAGGAGACCGAATATTTAACTCCTAAGCTGTCACTGCTTCTAGCAGACATAAACAAACATAGATATATGCAGTGGTGACCCCGACGGGCTGAGATAAACTTTTCTCGATCTTCAATCACGTGTCGGGTCAATATTTAATACAAATTAGGATCATTACACCTGTTGTTATTAATCAGACTAATTACTTTAGTGAAACTTTCTTTGATATCGATCCTTAGAAGGGATCAAATTACTTATTTCAAAGGTTAGTAACTGAAGTAAGCTACGTGGGAGCGTTTAATATTTGGGTGATTGACTGCTAATGACAAGATTTATTGCAAACTGCCTAGCTTCAAAGGTTACCTTTAAGTCGGTGGTTTCGGCTTACGTTGCTTAATAACAATGAAGTAAAACTATCAAGGATCTTTTGGCCAATGACTGACGTGAGGGTGACAGAGACAGCGCCTTACAGTGTGCCTTCCCTAAAAGGCTGTCTTTGTCACCCTCACGTCAGTCATCGGCCAAAAGATTGTTGTAGGACTCTAGGTAGGTTCTAAACTTATCCCTTTAAACACTTATATGGCGTCAGAAAGGTCCTGAATGCAAGAATGAGGAGTTAACATTTCTGTTCTCGGTTTGGATGTGTGTGTTCTCGTTTGATGTATTTTACATAATACCCACAACATATCCCAAAGCGGGGCTATAAGTGCGTAGCGTTACTAATATTTATACACACTTACGAAACCGTAAGCAAAACTCCAAGAACCTAAAAATAAATAAGATTTTATAATCTTACAACTCGAAATAAGCTGTGATATCATATTCTAAAAGTACGCAAGCTCAAAGCAACGTTTGGCGTTCACTAGCGCTATTGTCTGGTTAAGCGCTGTTCTAAGCTTTGGTACTTAGTACTTACGTACGGATGTTCAAATACAAAACGAGTGGAACACGCCTTGACCGGATTTCAGGACACCTACGTCGGTTTGCTGCAAGCCTGGTATTGTTGAGTGGTTGTTTACGAATCAACTTTATTAGATTACTTACGATTTTAAACTTTTATAATTGTGGGCTGTAATCATGTTTACTATATACTGGTCACGATTTTTAATATTTAAGTATAACGATATTCGACCCAAATGAAAGAACTGCTGTAAAAGTAAATAATAATCATGAACAGTTGTGAATATAGCCCGTGAACGTGACGATCGTGAACGATGGTCTGTGCATATAATATCTACCGCGAAGAAATTAATAAACATCATAGGTAGATATTTGCTCAGTTTGATGTATCATGAATAGTAGAGGTTATTTTTGACTCGTGTATCAATAGACATTCATTGAAATACATAAGTGAGTTAAATATTCATAACATAAAAGGATTGGATAAAAACTTGTTATTTAATATCATTTCTTACTTAAATGGTTACACACTTACAATTCAGATAGTATTTCTTATATTGCACATGGTTAAGACAACACAAATGAAGTAAAATAGGAGAAGAAACACAATAATACAACTGTCGGACGCGGTAGGGTCCCGGGACTTTAAAGATCAGGTTTCCTGCCACAATTAGAATAAAATGCCACAATTCACTAGCCAAGTGTGGTAGACACCTTCGTAAACATTATCGAGAAAAGAACTTGAGTTTTTCGCTAGAAAGATAAATACATTTAAGCATATAATTTAATTAACTTAACTTTAAATTAACACTAAATAGAGGATTCAAATCTGGTATAATCTTGGGGATTACGATAATAATTGTATAATGAATTTATTTAACATAAAAATGAACTTACCAACCCTAAGGAAATAAAAAATATTTCTGTATGTAGGTATAATATTTTGCGCTCTATGTTTACGTTTTAAATTATTTAGATTACACAAAAATATTTATGTTTTCCTTGTAATTTGAGCTTTAAATTGTAAATAAGGAATACATAAAGCTTTTATTTGTATTTGTATGTAATAAAAAAAATATATCATGAAATGTAATAGTCAGCAACTTTTTTGTCAAACTTCATAACAACAAGGCAATAATTACGTATTAAGATCCGCTCGAGGGGCAAAGTTAGCAATACAAAAAAACATGTTCGAGTAAACATTTTATAAAATATCAAGCGAACTCTTTTCATCCTTCCCCTTATCAAATCGCGATCACCCCAACTTACCTTACACCACGTGTGCGTACAGTTACAAACAAACACTTTGAGTCCGTCTTCACATAACAATCAAAGTTCAATCATACAAATTATGATTGGTAAATACAAGTTATCGCGGAATACGATACAGGCGGGGTCTAATCGTGTCAAGGTCTACGAGAGCGCTACGGCGTAGACGTCCGCCGCGTAGCCGGCCTCCGGAACGACAGCCTCACGTTGCTACGAGCTACGAGGGGAGATCTGGAGCCAATCGAACCGAGGCTGCGCGGATTGGGATATGCTTTACTCACAAAAAATATTAACTAATATAGATATTGTAACTTCAATATTTTGCTTGTAACTTTATTTAAACTAACAAAGTTATCGTGATTATAATTGTATTCGTGTATCTAGAATCAGTGTTTTGTAAAAGTTGAAGAAAAAATTATGACGTAACACCTTTACGTCTTGATTTCGAATAACTTATGATCAGATTTTTTGTTTCACCGCCAAGCATCAATAACTTTTAAATTTTTTATTCGATTTTATTACGTCGCAATTACTTTGATACGATTTCTGCATATCGACTAAATTAAAACTAGACTATACAAAGCAATATATTGAATCATAACAAAACTATTACAAAGGATATCCGTTGAAGTTAGGCAATAGCATCCGTGCGTTTAAAAGAGATGGATAGCACTCGCACGCTGTCAAAGAAAGAGACCAATATATAAATGTGAGTCGTCGCCAGAAAGGACAAAGTTTCTTCCGTGAATTATTAAAATGAATTATGTTTTATTTTGCTAATTGACTATACTGGCGTTGGCAGTACTTCTTGTCTGTTAATTCATTCATTCCCCTTCCAAATTGGGGCATGTTAATTAAAAGCTAAGTAGCAATCAACGTGAGTGTACAAAACGAGGGAAAAAGTTACCTAATTTTACTGGAATACTTTTTAGGGCAGGAGGTACAAGCAATTACAAAGTTCTGTTTATCTTCGAGTTCAAGTCAGACTTGGCTGCTAATTACCCGCATCATGGTAAGGTAAATATTAAAAAACATCATAAGTAACAATATAGACAAATAACATGCGTGTCCCGAACAAAGACTCACACATAAAAATCTGCCCCAGCCGAGAATCGAATCCGGGACTCCTTGCCTTTTAGGTACGGTACTTAATTATAATAATAAAAAAGTAACGAGATCATACGACTGTTTTTAAAATCTTTTTTTAACAATAACCTTAAGAAAGGATTTTTCAAAAATCATCCCCTAAGGAGTGAAATAGAGGGGCGAAGTTTAAACGAATTCCACGCGGGCGAAGCTGCGGGTGTAAGCTAGTCAATATAAAGTCTCTTTTACATGTAATACGTTTCAAAATAAATAACAGTAAGTAATTATAACTGCTTAATAATCTGGCATTTGAAATATAACCTCTAAGCCAAGTAAACAATAGCAGATTATACAATCCTTGTATTAAGGCATTCATTGGGGATTTATTCTCTGTTTGATTAGGGAGTTCATGTTTGTTTTGCATCCATTGAGTGTTTACATTGAGAACCATGACGGAATTCCTAAGTACGTTGTGAAAGGGAACGGTAAATAGTTTTCTGAAAGTGTGCTTGTGAAGGGGTGAGGTTTTATTGTTTACGGTTGGGGCGCTGCAAGGGGATTGAAAAACTTGTCTGCGTATAATTCTATAAACCACTAGACTTTGAGTACAATCGACGAAATTTTTTGGATTTTTATTTATTTGCGAACTGGTATTTTCATCTGGCCGTAAATGTTCGCAGTGCTAATACGATGGCGGTCACAAAAAGCGGGTATAATCACTCCAAAAATCCGCAATGGTGCTGCGTGGTGGAACTTTAGAACACTTTTAGTAATAAAGAGATACCCGTTTTAGTAGGCGTTAAGGTCGCTAGTACCCACAATTACATATTTTTTATCATAACCAATCAAACTATTTTCATATTCACAAAATAAACAGCAATCCAAACTGTATTTATTCATGCTCAAAACCTATCAAAATTCGGTCGTAATTTCTGTAGTTAACAATCCGTTGGTACGTTACAACGATTGTGCGAAAAACAAAATTTTTACAAAGGAAATTCATCCTCATCTGTTTGTTTCGGTCACGTATACGCTCGTTTGTGCGAGAGTCCTCTTTCCGACAAAACATAGTTGCGTCATGTGACGTAACTGATTTATTGTCCTGTTATTGAATATTTGGCTGTGCCTCTCTTTTTGTTATGGCTCTTTTAACAAATAACCAGTGTGTTTGATATGGAAATTGTTAGAGTAACTATAAATTTTTGAATATGTAGTATTATTATTGGTAGGATTGGATCTATGATCATAGCTCGGCGACTTGAGCCGATTTTAAGTAATCAAGTTATTATATATAGTCGCGGTTGAAAGGTTTGAAGGGTGAACGTTTGAAAAACGAAACAACTCCGTGCTATGAATTGCACGTTAAGCCGTTGATACCCGGTTTTTATGATTAGATAACAATGTTTATGTGATTTCGGAGGCCTTCTACAACATAAAAATTTTCGTCCGAATGGTTTATATCGCACCAGTAGTTCCTGAGATTAACGTTCAAATTAACTCTTCAGCTTTATATGTATAGTAGTAGGTATAAGATGTAAAGAAGGCGAAAATAATAGTGGAGTATTCCGCCATATATGAGCTCGGTAGAGCGTTTTAAAGCCTTAGTTACATTACAGACCATTGACTTTTAAATACAGCTTAAGGACAGCTGTCTATCGGTTACGCCCTAAAAATACATCATGGCAGAGGCAATAAAGAGGATTTGCTGACCACACAATACATATTATATTATATTCCGTAGATTTATTTTTCCTGAGAGCAACCGATGTAGTCGATAACAAGTTATAATATCTTGCAAACTCAGGCGATTGCTTATTCAGGAACATTCTGGAAGTTGGTAAATTGACGCCGTTAAAAGTTATCTGCCGTTGCCGGCACATAAAGCAGCAGAACGGTCGTCCCGAACGATTTGCGTCTGCTAAGGGCTAGATATTTTCAATCCGATAACCGACGTTTCATAGAGCCAAATTTTAAACAACTTTACATGTACCATTTTGTTATTTTTCGTTTGATATTCTTTTTAGCCAAAAAAGGAGGAGGTTTACAATTCGTCAGTATTTTTTTATGTTTTACCTCATAACTTTGTAATGGGTGAACTGATTTTTACATTTGTTGGTTATGACGGTAGTTTTAAATTCATCTCTGACTTCCGATTTTGAAGTCAGGTATTTTTTGTAGTGGACTATATTAGCCACACGCAAAACAAAACGGTCAGCATCAAAGTGACAGAAAGAACATGCTGCACAAACCTCGCCAGAGTGCAACTAGGAGCACTCTTGCCTTTTTTTTACTTCAGGAAATGCAGTTACGCATACCGTCCGCTCCGGAGGAAACGAACGGTGATGTGGGACTCTCA
>DWJQ01002101.1:0-10051 GCA_018248915.1 Hesperia meskei straton | reverse complement strand
AAATAAACTACCTACTTAACAAAGTATAAGTATACATAGATGGTAAAGTACACTGTTTGGTAAAATCAGTAAAAAATCTTTCATTGTTGGTCCAGTAATTTAAACCAGTGTGTTATGGTCAATAATTCTGATAGGTTAGCGATTTTCCTAAATACAGGTTTATGTTGTAGAAAACTTAATTAAGACATTAATAAGTTCGTAATAATTCCTTTCCGGAGGCTTCGTCGTATTTTTTATGTCTCTTCATGTTTCGAAATCTTTGTAATTCTCTTTCGCACAACGAAATTACAAAAACATTATCGCAACTTAGAAAGTGTAACTAGCAATATACTCGTATCTATATAAAATTAAAGCATCAAATCATAATTATTATTTATTATAACTACAATTAAGCGGGTTTATGTCACTCGTGCTATAAAATAATATAGATACTTACTCGTTCGTAAAGTTGCATTTTTGAACGGCGTGAAGTTAACGCACTCGCTTCGCTCGTGCGCTAACTTCACGCCGTTCAAAAATGGGCAACTTTACCCACCGTATGGTAATGTAGGTATTACTTATCTAGTTTTATGACCTTTCAAATTTTTATTACATACCTACACATTAGGGCTAACGAACGTAACATGAAATTAATTGGATATACATATTAAGTTATTGTCGTTTTGTCATACAGGCAAACAGTTGCCACATTCAATATGCTCTTTTTTAAAACAATAAAATTTTCTTGTCGCTACGAGTATGACTACAACCTAAGCGCAGCAGGGCATAAATTGCTTCAAGTTGCCTTCTCAAAAACTGCTTTACTTTATAGAAATAGACAAGTTGTAAATATGGTCCTAAATACTGATAAACAAAATGTATAAATATGGCCGTAAACTTGAAGATTCTTCGTCTGTAGTGTGATATTTTAAATCCTTAACTTATAGTAGCCCTAGTTTATTATCTTTGAAATTAGATTAAAAGGATATTTATTGTCTTGAAGTTTAAATCTATCAAATGAGTCATTCTTTTAGTAAGTAGGTAGGACAACGTTTCAATTTACCTAGATTAAACTAGGAGATATAGTTATGGATAGGTACTTGAGAAGTGCTGATTGTAGATTTTTTCAGAATAATTTATTTTTATAAAGAAGTAATGCAAAACAATTATTACTTTGAGTAGAAATGCAAAAAAATATTATAATTATTTCTGTCTCCGTTTAGATAACCACTTTCTAACACTTTCGAATTTGAATGAAAAATACATTCTAAGCAAGCCTAGTTTATACATTACATACCTATTAGGTAGGTATTAGAAAAGGTTCTTACTTATAACGTACCTATAGGTACAACATGCAAGACAAACAATACCTATAGGCACGTGCCTAAAATCCTAAAAAACCTTGGCTTGAAAATAAAAATAATATTCATAAATAAAAAATAACAGTAGTTCAAAATCCTGGTTTCTTTTTGAGTAATCCCACCTGGACTTCTTTTTTGTCGTCAAATGTCCATGGGTCAAAATTTATTCAATAGATATTATAAATACGTTCCCGTTACCTATCATTCTGTAGGTCACTTTTTTTGTCGCTTTAAGTAAAAAACAGACATGTGCTCAACAAATTATGCATCTCGATGCATCACAATGAAACGCGTCGCCTGCGGCGGCACGAGAGCGTAGGTTTTGTGCTTTTTAAAAATTGCGATTTGATGTCAAACTAAGAAGCTATTGTACGCGTGTGGCGTAGATTTACCAAAATATATGAGTGGCGTTAAGAATATTCCCCTTGGCTAAACTACTTTCTACTTTCAATGATATTGTGTGCTTTTTTATCGTGTCACAACAATTGTTGAATGATCTTATGAATAAAAAATTGTCGTTATCACAAAGATACATCATACAGTTAACAAAATATCAATTAAAAGCCTGAGTCTACGTAGTACACCAATAGTAGGTATAGCTTAGTTAGGTGAGGCTAGGTTATCTATCTAGTTTGACAAAACTAAAGTGACCGTAAATTTCACGATACCTGATCGATGTATCAGAATATAACTGGTTTCAACAATAGCGATTGTAATCTCACCTTTTTGGTTATCTACATACATATATTTGAATTCATTCATACGATCAATGGCAACAGATAAGCGACAGGACACGTCCCTTGTTTGCATCAAACAAAGCGTCCAAACGCTAACTTATCTAACGTTTGCACAGGGTCTTCGGAAAAAATGTAAGTCCATGTTATTTTTGAATTTGTGCAAGACGTTTGACAGCGGATAAGACGAGCGTCGTCACAAAAGGTGACAGTTTGCGCGACCAGGAAGGAGTGCACAGCGGGACACAAAGGGCGCGAGACGTTTGAAAAGACATTATGAATAGGGTTGAAATCGAGGGAAGGAGTGATTGGACACTGACCGATGTGTCCACGGTCCGATCGCTACAACATTAACGTTCTTAAATATCGTGCGAAAAAGAAATTAGCGGTGGGTTGAAAATGCTTATTATTGAGTATTCGCTAACCATAAGGGATCCCACTGTATCGCAAAAGTATAACAATTAGTAAGTAGTTAGGCTTGGATAGGAACCAAATTTTTTGCACTACTTATCTAAAAATATAAAATATGTGGAGCTAAATACATAGTAAGTACCTACATGAAAAAGAAGAAATTTTCTACAATGAACGACACTAGCTGTTTTTCATTAATGGACAATTTTAATTTCCTCGCTATTTATCATCCTTACGATACCTAAGTAACTTAAAATCCACTGTGGGTCTACAATTATATAATGCGATGTACATAATAGATACGTAGAACACGCATCCAACTCGGATCATACATATGTATAAATATTACTTACCCTTCTTGCCCGAATGCTACACAAAAAGGAAACAAAACCACCGCAAGGTGGACTCATTTTGTAAGCGGTATTCAGCTAATGGGAGCTCAGCGTTATCAGACATTGGAGGTCAGCTTATAATAGGATTTAAGTTGCAATCTTACGAAATGTTTAAAGATTCCTACACATTTTCAGGCATATACTTTTCTTACATACCGACAAATTTTAATGATATTTTTATATCATATTAACAAGCAGATAAATATCCAAACAAAAAATAAACAAGTAGGTATAAAAAATCCGAAAAAATAATATCTATTAAAAATATTCACAAAATTTACGACCGAAAAATCTTTTACTGTATTTAATAAGCAAAAAAGTAAAACCATTTTAGTGTAAACTGGTAAGCAATTAAATTTAATCGCGAATTAAAATTGGAAAGAGTCAATCTCAAGATGGCCCTCGGAACCACTTAAGCCCATAACATAATAAGATAATGTAAAGATAATTGTAAATGTGAAAATTCTTTTATACTCTCTGGCATTTCTATATTATAAAAAGTTATAAATACCTACCTAGCAGTAAATCAGTAAAACCATCACAAATATATCTATCGAATTTGAGAAAAACAGGCAATATAACCTGGTCACATTTTGGATGTTATGAACAAATAATAAAGAATTCTTAAACAAAAATCTTAACGTCTCTCTTAAGATTTTTCACATCCTAAGCTGGATGTAGCAAATATGTACATATGTGTCATATCATAAGTTTCAGTTGAGAAAAAACGTAAATCCCGCTTTAGGGTTGAAAAAAGAAGAGGTCTATATGTGGGACAGTGTAGGATATAACTCACATTTATGCGGGACCGGCGCGGCGGTGCGTATCGAGTCGCCGGCTAGTTCGCAAGGACAATTCTCTCCAACAGAAAAAGGGAATTATTCATCACACCCGGAAGGGGAGAGCCCGTGACGCAAGCATAGAAATAGCCACCTGCCACTATCCGAACGACGTATCTTATTGCTTTGGATACGTTACAATTTGTAACCAACGCCGATTGTAATAACGTTCATTTTAGGAATTAACATTCCTAGATCGTTGGGTATTTTTGTCGATATCGAGGGTCCAGTTGACTGTGCCCGTTGCAGAATCAAAAGTTTAAACGGGCGTTGAGAACAAAGGGCGCTCGGACAGAGCTACACGGCGGGAATAAATATTCGATGTGAATCCTTTAAAGGTAATATTTTATACTCTATTCTTATGCGATTGTAGCTAACTCTCACCTGCATGATTTAGCACCGCAGCTATTATCGTGTTCTGTCATTTTTAGATTTTCTAAAAATATTTTTTATTTGCAAAATTTTATTCATTCATTTAGGACTCACAATGCAGCAATCAATAATATTTAGGAATATAATGTACTTTTTACAATGTGTATGTGTACTTTTTCAATCATACGGAGTGTATGCACAAGTAATCTTAATTTAGCTGTGTATTATTGAATAAATTCTGAGAATTTAAGAATTTGTTGCAAAACGTAATTAAAACTCAATTCACGTAAAAATCAACAATTAACAACAAGTTTCCCCGGATATCGAGTACAGAGATGTCAATCAATTAAACAAGTTTGTAATCAATCAAAGATTGTTATGTACCGTATTTCCATTGATTCTTGATCAACCGCCACTCTTTTGTAACTTAACAACAAGCCAAGCCGTATAGTTAACCTAAAACTTACATTAAAATCACCAACAAATACAAAAAAACTGGCTAAAACTGGGTCCATTGTGTGCGATTGATTCGTAACGGCCGAGTGCGTAATAATGTGAATGAAATATTCACAATTTTTATATAAATTCGACGGCGCTCCTGCACATCTGTCGTTCACACGGAAGGGAGCGAATCTCATTGTACACGCAATCACACTTCACCAGTAATCAAAGCCGATCAGGTAATCAGGTTTTATAACATTTTATTAAAAACTATAGACAAACCGTCGAAATAAACAATACGTTTATTTACAGTTTTTGAAATGGTTGCTCAGGTTGCTCTCTTTTGTAACACGACGCAGTTTTCGGCAGCCGTCATTGGAATCTGTTGCAAAAACAAATTTTGCAAGGATTTATCTTTAGTTAAACAAAAGCTCGGTCGGTGTCATAAAATCGGGTTGTACTCCAATTTAAGAAACTCCTATAAATCGCCTTTGTTTAACATAAAAACGCAATAGGACAAATTGCAAGCAATTTGCGCATGTCGGTGTCTTTGTGTTCTGACGGACTCTTTTGTTAACTTTCGCTTTCAACTTTTGTATACCTACCAGCTACCTAGCCGTGGGTCATTTAAGGAAGCTAATGCTTGCAAATAAAGTCTGTCAATTCTTGCTCATAAATGACACAGCGACTAAATTATACTCGGAGGTGCCTTATTTAAAATAGGGTAACCTTTGAAAACATTAAAGTATTATCACATAAAAATAATAAAAATTATGTTTAGGTTACATACTAAGCTGTAGTCTTAAAACGATTTGAATATTACATATATTGCAGTGCTTAATGAATTAATTCACTTTTCTACTTTAGGTAATATTTAATTGAATGCTTTAAAAAAACTTTCTTTCAAGCCAATGTTAAGCACGTCGGAGAAAGTGAAAGTGTTAGAACAATCGAAAGGATTGTTTTATTGGTTACAAAAGAATACCCTTTGAGCCTGCAAGGTGACTATTCTTATCTTGTGGGAATAGTTATTCTTATTTTGTGGGAAGAATAATAAGGTTCATTTACCTACTTTCCTTTTTCAGAGGAACTTTTCTGCGATATAACCGGCAGCAAAAGGACCTAGGTACAAGAATGTACGAATTTTTCTGAAAATATATACGATTTTGTATAACTCTAAGTATGTCTGCTTGCGCAAAAAGTTTATGGTTTCAAGATACATTTAATTAAAGACTTACAATAAATCAATAGCCCGGGGAGATGCGATCGACACGAATTTGCTCGTTAAGAAACTTTAATTATAGCGAAACTATGTAATATTAGTCTTACAAACACCTGCCTCGCCAACTTCGGTCCCTTAACTGCAAATATTGCGGCACAAAGGTCTCTTGGTTGTCTAATTTATAGATATCCTGTTAAAACATTGGGCCCTGCTCCCGCCACCACGGCAAGGTGCCACAGCGTGTGCGAGATAACAAACCTAAACATCCTGCCACGGGGATAATGCACCTAAATAAAGCGAACCAGAATTTTTTATATAAAAAACTCATTGTAGACACATCAAGAACAAATTGAAACCGTATAACATCGTAATCTTAGGGTCGATATTGCTAACAATGCAAGAAGGCACGCGACAGCAGCAGGTGGGAGAACTTCTTAAAAAACTAACAACATTTTTTACAGTGTATTGTGAAAGAACTGCGCTGTTTTCTCCAAAAATAATCTTTCTTTTGATTTAGCATGGGCTAACAAAGTGCTAACTGTATTTAAAAAACTACTACCAACATTAGAGAGAAGCCAATATTATTTTTTGTACCGTCTATAGGTAGTATCAATTTAGTTTTTGTTTATCATGTAGTTTAAATTAATCATCGTTAAAAGTCACTGGTTATCATTAATGATTTAAATCAATATTAACGTTTATCGCGATGTAATTATCATATGTTGATGTTTTCGTAAATAAAGAGCCATTATAATTGTTTCGTTAGCTAGGAATATCGCCTGTCGGTCTGAATATCCTTATAACGATGTTATTAAACAAATACCGTTTCCTTGTCGGGATAAAAAGTGCATGCTAGGGAGACGCGTGCGTGCTCACTAAAATGGTATAAATAGTAAAAATGGTAAAAATAGCCGCAGCCGCTCGCGCGATAAAAACGCTTAATTTACACGATACGCCACCGACTCAGACACTTATGCTTTTTATGCGTGTTGTCTCGAGTCAATAGCTGCCTCGGGACTATCGAAGGCCAGACTTAGTAGTCACACTACCTATTAAATAACTATATTATGTATTTTACATAAGGTAGTTTCGGGTGTGAAGATGACAATAGAAGATGAGATGAGAATATTTATTAGTATTTTTACATAGCCAGCATGTGGCGTATATTTACTATGAAGTATTGATTTGTTTTTTCATTTTAAAATATTTGTATAAGATAGTAATTATCTCTTAACTAGCCACCAATAAGTAGCTTTTAACATGAAATAGGTATATGAACTTGATGCTAATAATTGAATAACCTTAATACTAATTTTAAGAGATAAAATCCATGACATACCTACTTACTTACTTAAAAACGGATTAAACGGTTTGAGACTTGTACCGATTTTGCCCAGAACTTTTTCAATTCTTATGTTAAAGAACATTACGATTTGTTAAGAACTAGGTATTATTTATTATCTTCAAGCTTTTGAAGTGAAATTAGGTGAAGGTATTTTGGAATAAACGTTATACATAATTATGTACATTACTAACACAGTCTATTAAATTATACTACTAATTTGCGGTAAGATTACGTTATAATTATACAGTAATAATTGATAGAGTCGCTACACGCCATATATAATGTACTTGAAATTAGGGATATGGTGCCTAAGATCCAGTCTACCAGTAGATTCTCATTGCTTCCTATGTAATTGACTAGTGAGACGTGAACTATGTGAATGAAGTGATATTTTGTGGAAGCTGTCATTGGAGTTATCTACCTCGGTAACAATGCGTTGAGGATCTACTCCTAAAATTATCATATACCTGGAATTATATATGTGTAATATTTAATGGTATTTTAATATGAGTGTTATGTGTATTAGTTGGGCACAGGAATTGAGTTTTTATTATTGATATTTTGCCACATGATCTTGATGATAAAATCTGTGTGCTCTACAGTACTGGGTGGTTCAAATTATGGTAACCCTGAGAAAAACATTTTAATTATGTTCGTAGATACCAGGCAAACTGATATTTCTTAAGTAAGTAGGTAATGGAATGAAGAATGTTTAACCTCGGAAACCATTGGAAAAAAAGAATATCAATAAAAGAAAAAGAGAGAAAAAGACGATTGTAGAGAGAAAGTCGATTTGTTGAAGGCAGGTTCTGAAATTCTTATTAAGTAATTTAATTAACACTACAATTGTATCTATTCCTAAAACTTCGCTACATACTTAATCTTATTTTAGTTTGAACGCGATTAATCTAGCCGGTCATTAGAGGCTCTATTTATCATAATCCACTTTCACAAAAATATTAGTAAGTATGTAATGTAATTTAATAGTCAGATTAAAATTACGCATGTGATTAAACTAATGATAGTGTGGGGTGATTAATACCACTGGGGTATTGGTTACCTGTACCTACTTATTATTGTAGTAGGTAAGTAGTTTTAATATGTACCTACTTTGTATTATTTTAAGTCTCGTTTACAGGTGGTTTTGATCATCTGTAAAATGAATAATTAACATTCACGATGTTCAAATTCTACATCTAGGTACTGATTGATATTTCGCACATTTTCTGAAATAATTTATTATTTCGTTAAGGTGGTATTCGATAATAGTTTAATTTTATAAGTACCTAATTAATAAACTTATTAATGAAGAATCATTGTAATGTCTTCTTTTGTCATGATTTTCTAATTTAATTTATTAATTATTGATAAAAAGTATGGCAATAAATGTAAGCAGTGACAGATAATTAGAACATTAGGTTTTGACGTTGGCAACTCTGGTTAAAAATAAAGGCATTATGGCGGGTAGGTACGCGCTGGAGGATTTTGGACATGTAACTTCTAGATTTAATAATTAAGGGAAAAATGTGTTAGTGTATCGTGAATTATCGAATAATACTTAGTTAAAAGTAATGTAGATAGTGCTTCCGACAGTAGATATGGAAAAGGAGGACATTCTCAGTGTAAACAGCGTGTGAACGCAATATATGTAGCGTATTCAAAGGAATATAGATGATGTTTTATTACAAATGCTTTATCCGAATGAAACCACAAAGGTAATTTCATTACACTTTCTACTTCCACCGTGTGAGGCTATGTCTGTCTGTTAGCTGGTCTGCGTAAGCGTTTAAAGTATGTAAGTAGATGTAACCTTACATAAAATAGAAATAATAAAAACCTCACACTAAAACTACTAGATGAGGTAAAAGTACCACTGTGAATAGCATAACTAATTCATAACTTTGTTCATGTTTATATCTAAATAGCTATAATAATTATTTTATGGGGCTTGGTGTACAGTTCCATAATAAAGTCCCTAAGGCAATCCGTGACCTGCCTTCAGAGTTGTTTAAGAAGCATGTAAAAGCACAACTCGTTGGCAAGAGCTACTATACATAGTATAGAGGAATATTTAAATGACAAAAAGGCATGGAAATTACCAGCTCTGCAACCAGCTCCGCTAGGTTAGTGCTTTCCTGTACCTATCAATTAAGTAATATTGTAATTTTTTATTTTAAAAGATGCGGAGGAGTTTTATTTTGCCGTTTATTTCTCCTCAAGCACTTTTCCGAAACGGTGGTAGAATCAAAAAATTGACGTTGTTCATACATTGATGATAGAATCGCAATGGTTTGTACTAAGTACTAGGAACCCACTCTTGGTACATGTGTCATATTTTTTTCAAAATGTTGAAATAATCTTTAATAACATACAATACAATAATATGCTGCTTAACTAAATATGTGCAATATTACATATCTACTTGAATATATTATTTTAACACGAAATCATGCAATTATACAGGAACTATTTTTTTAAAGTTTTGAATTCCTTTTGAATGAACTGATAACGTATTTAAATTATTATTCTGATTCCTGAATGACTCATTCAGGTAAACTCAGCTTCTTTATTCCGTAGGCTAATAACAATATTTTATTAATGATTTAATTATTACTTTATGAGAACCTAAGGTCGATGTCACATCAATTAACGAAACGGACAACGGACATCGATTGTGTCAGTTGACCACAGTGAAAGACCCATAAACAAAATTTAAAAAGCTATAAGGTTGCTAGTTAGAAGATAAAAAATCTAAACATGTTCTCAAATTAACTCCAAAGAAAGTACCGCCCGTCCGTACAGAAGCCGGCCGTAAACATAAAAAGTGCTTATGTGATGCTCGTTACGGAGGGCTAAAAAACTGGTAGGAAAGGAACATAATGTAGTAGCGGCCATAAAAAGTGAATGCATTGCGTGCACGTGGAGTGCACCGGGGGGCGGTGCGGGGCCGGGGGT
>DWJQ01002100.1:0-10052 GCA_018248915.1 Hesperia meskei straton | reverse complement strand
GTAATTTTAAAGATTTAAGCATACAGACAAACAGACAGACAAAAATAGCGACTTTGTTTTATACTATGTAGTGATTGGCCTGTTTATTATTCATTATAATCGCGTAATTAACCCGTCCGCAGCGGTCGGTGGTTCTCGGCAACAAGATCGAGATGGAGATAACGCGGCTGGTGGAGCGCAACCCGTCGCTGCTGCGGCTCGGCCTGCACCTCGAGTACTCGGACGCGCGCCACCGCGTCGCCAGCCACCTGCAGCGCAACATCGACAGAAGTGAGATCATCCTGTATTTTGATTTGATAGCGTTAGGGGAAATTAGGTAGGGACCGGTCGTTGTGGAGATTGTGGGTTCAAATTTGAGCTTGTGATCACATGGTGGTTGTTGTATTGTGCGAGAAAGAGAGTTGTGGGATATACCAGTGCTTTTGGAGCTTAGGGAGTGACGATTATATTAAATAAAATAATTAATAATTAAAGTCTCGGGGCCGGTAAATGGATCCTATGGGATCACAACCATGGGAAAGCTCCTAGGTATTATGAACAATGCCTTCCATAGATTGTTCTACAACGTAGTCAGTAGACTTATTTCAGAATGGGACTGGGCTAGATCGAGATTGTGGATACATATATGGCACGTGGTAATACACTTGCCTGGGGCTTTTATGGGGAGTCAGGTTATGTGATTGCACTGGTGTAATTTTCAAAATGGTATTTTAATAGCGGTATTTCAAAGGAAAATTGAATTGGAAGAATTAATTGTCTTTTCAGAACTCAATTGGTAACTTACGAATTAGGGATCTGTAGAAAGATCTTTTTTGATCGTGCCGCTGCTAACCGGCTTGTTGTATCAAAAATCACGACAATTGTTAAGTTTGATGATACTTTGAGGAAAGGAATGATTTGTGTCAAATCGTTTTCTAATGTGTTACACTTGATATTCATAGAATGTAGAAGGGCTCATGTATCCAACAGTGCGCCAACATAGAAACGACAAATAGACAACATTGAAGCGACTTTGTGTGGTAATTTGAGGTTGGTTATTGATAAGAGTAGCTTTGTAACAATGGACAGACTTTATGTTCACAAACAAGGCAGTACTCAAGTGTACCTATAACAGGTGTTCCATATTGAAAGGCCCCTGACAAAAACAAATTTGAAATGATGATTTTATGGGAAACCTTCACATATGTATGTTTTATTTTATATGTTTATGTTAAGCTATATCATATTACTTTCAGTTTTGTGTTTTGGAAATCATATTAGCACATACATAGCAATAATTTGCCATGCAGCACGATACAGAAGCAACACAATATACAACTTTTTCACTGCACTGCAACGCACAATTATATACAAATACTACAGAAAACTATTTATCTATAAACGCCTGTCCTAAGTACACAACTGAACATATCCAGAATACAATAAAAGAATTTACAGGAAGATTAAACGGCACACACACATAAAAATATTGGACATAAACACGACATGACCAACATAAAGAAATATTACCGAGAATACAAGGTAATCGAAATTCGTCACTTGCAAGATATCAAAATGATCGCTACATTATATGTATAACAATCATTCACTGATTGTAAGTCTGATTGACATTGATCTCTGAACAGATTCACACCAACATGTCTACTGAAGAATGGCTTATTACTCAAAACTGATTCATATATTGTATGTTGAACGAACCGTGATTCTATATTATGCTATCACGTAACATCGATCATCAAATAAAACCCCATATTTACATCACCAATATGGAATCAAGCACATATAATTTCAGCAAATACATTTTCACAAATCAGTCTTACATATTTGAATCAAAAACAGCATTACCTATTTTATATGGCCTATTCTTAGCTTAGTTACTACTGTATTCCTGGTTTATTTGCTGTTGCAAATTTGTCTATTATTTTAGTTTTTTTTTTAATAAATTGCAATAAACTTGCATTGCAATTTGTAATTTATAACGAATAACTGTAAGTGTAAAGTAGATCAAACGATGTAGGATCGTCTATTGATGAATATTGTAAGATTTTTCGGATGACGTGGAAGATGCAAAACGCCATATAGATGGTATGGCTATGACGTCATGGATATCATATAACATTGTGCATACATTGGATTCAGATGGCGCGCGGTTTTACCACAGCGCGCGACCGCGACGCCGCGCCCGCCCACGATAGTAATCATGCATTATTTTATGGCGTTCACCCCATTACGATATCAGGGATGTCACACCAACACCATACAAAGTTATGGTAAATCAAAAATGTCTAAATTTTATTGAGTTATAAAAAATGTGTACTTGAACGTTAACTGGAAAAAAATTAAGGATTTTTGTTGTTACTTGTGATTTTTTTCTATTTGATTAAATATGAATCTGAACTGGAAACGTGACTTATAAAATGGAACATGGGAAATTTAGGAATAAATTCGAACCCTTCTAAGAGTAGTGTGACATCCCTGTCGATACCGGCCGTAACCACGCCACGTGCAAGTATGACGCAACGGGCGGTTTGAGCATCCCCGCTTATTAACCGCCACAGAGCTAATCGAATCGGTCTCGTCAGATTGCCGTGTGCTAAAACGGACTAGCGTGTCGCTCCGGCTTCGCCTGCCTCGCGGGCCCCCGCCCGCCGTCGGCATCGACAGTAGCTTCTTCAACCTCACGCCACCTAGCGCGGAAGCCGTCACGCCGACCAAGACCGATGTATCGATATCGAAGGCCGACGCCGAGAAACCCACCTCCATCGTAATCGACGGCAAACCGATCAATGCCCAAGAACCTAACAGAGTCGAGCCACTGATTGGCCAGGAACCAAAGTTGCAAGAATCAGGCTCGAGTGACAGTCAAGCTGATGATAGATTCGTGCGCGCGCAGTACCCCGATATAAACCCCAATCCCCACTCGTGAGTACACGCGCAATCCCGCCCACACGCGTGCTCCCAGTGTATTAAACTCCGTGTTTACACTTTTATCCACTCGATCGATCATAAGTTTGAACTGAACAATTCTTCTTTAGCATAGGTCAATGTATTTTATGTCGTCGATCGATTGGATAAACGAATTAGATGATCCGTTGATAACGGATCCGCACATTGAGGTAACACCTTTGTACCATAGTCACAGTATGTGTTCTCCATTACAGTACGGAAAGACCTAACGCTGCGACTTCAGTTCAGGTTCTTTAACAACCTGCAAAAGGGGGCGCGTAGCCAATAGCAATATGTAAAGGTCAGGCCTCCGGAACTAGATGTTGGCACGGCAGCGTATAACATACTTCGCTTCGATTAAAGCTTATTTTCCAGTTTTATCACTCACACAAAATAAAATGATTAAGGTGCAGTTTTATAAACCTTTTATAGTAGCTCAGGGGTAAGGCTTGGTAACCGGTTTCAAAACTGAACCGGTGTTTAACGCATTAACCGTTATTTAACGGCTTTGATACAAACATGTCTTAAAAATATTTTTTGGTATACTTTGTATTTATTAGAATTCAGAGGTATTAAATTAAAACCTTTAAATTTAACTTTGCAACCTCTTTTAAATTTCTCAATGAAAAAATTACAAGCCTTGCTCAGGGGTTCATACACACCTGATATTTTTTCTTCAAAAGAACATTTTTGCCATATAAAGGTGCAATATGTTTAGTAAAATAATATAGTAGTTATGTTATACAAAACCACTTCAAAATCGGTTTTAATAGAACTGCACTAATTTTGAGTACTTTGAATGACCAAGTCACATTGAGTGACTTCCTTTTTCAGTTAACATTCTTGATTCTTTGAAAAATAATATTTTTATCACTTTTCACACAAACATGTAACTAGGTAGGTAATTTTACTGTGTTTTAACCGTTCATATTTGATTTTAGCAGAGAGGGGAGCGTAGGCCCGAATGATAGTTTATAGAAACATCACCAAATCCCGGTAAAAGTTCAGTTTTTTGGTGCGAATGGTCAAGCCGATAAGATCTTGCATTTATATGCCGTGCATTTTTCGGGAAATAACGTTTTGTTACAGCAAAGGCTTACGCTAATATAGTTCGGCTTGTGAGCCCTCGAGTCTTTAGTGGGGGAATCTACGATGGACGTACTATCTGTTTTAATGGAACATGTTTGAAAATATGTGATAGCTCCAAACGTGAGACTAACTTTGGCATGACGTGAGTGTGAACTAACTCGAATGCAACGAATGACGTTTGAGTACTAAGTATTGATAGCATGTCCGAATTGTTCCGTGTGCCCTTTTCTGAATATAATACGATGTTTCAAATACCTTGTTTGTTTTACAGCATTTAGATACGAACCCGTTTATATTGATGTTCATTACCAACTTTTGTATAAGAAAAAAATAATTAATTGCTCGCAAATAATTTAAGATTGTTGAGCATATTTCTTTAAATTCTTTTTTTCATTCAAACATAATTTAATATCTCAATTGACTGAATCGTGTAATAAAACAGATTGTTCCCAAAATCAGCAATGAATTTGCTGCTTTGAGAATTTTGTTAAAATTTTATGAACTTTTGTTATCTTTTCTCCTTTTATAAATCAATTTTAATCAAGTTGTAAAATTTGAATTGTAATTTTATATTAAAATAAATTTTCAAAAATTTTATTAACCGATTTATAAATGCGTTGTTGGTAATGGATGTCGATAGTTTGTCTGTATGTACATAAACCTTGACCTTTGTCGGTGTGTATGCATTACAGTACGCCAGCAGAGACGCAGCCAGAGCAACGCTTAGAGCCCTGAGCAACGCCTGTGGTGAGTCACCTTTACACTCTAATTCTAAATTCAAAATTCAAATTCAGAATCATTCATTCATGTACGTATTTGGTCAATACACTTTGTACTTAATTTTTTGACTCTGACTTTCGTTACGTTATTTATCCATTATTATTGTGGAGAAGCAACAACGAAAAATATTTCTCGGCACACTTTTTGAAAATGCATAAAATTTGAAAAAGCAACAACGACGGAATAAATTTAGATTCTGTTATGCGATACGTGAGTTAACTTATCTAAGTTTTTATAGGGGATTACTGCATTTACCAAGGACATTCCATATTTTTATTATTGTAATTTTAACTTTCTAACTTGACTTAGGTAATAAAGTTCAGTAATATTTTTATTTTTGCAACTACAAATACAAACCTATAAAGTAAAAAAAATATTTATAGATTTATTACCTTGTAAAGGTAAGGTAAAGGTAGTAAGATAGTTTAGTTTCTAAAGGTAAGATAAATTAGTTTCTAAAGGTAAGATAAATTAGTTTCTAAAGGTAAGATATTATCCCCCGGGCATAATGTATTTGTTCAATGAAAATTAGTTGTTGTGTTATTCGCATCATGTGCATGGTCCCAATTGCATTACCTTGTCACTAGACGCACTGCTAGTACCCTCTACTGTTCAGTGTACCTGTAACGACATACGATTTCAGAGTTTTGGTATAATTTACATTTGGACAATGGAATAATAATGTCGTTGGATAGAAAAATATTTTTTAATTATTCTGATAACATTTAATTATTTCATTTTTTGAATTAGATATTTATTAATACGCATTACTAAAGAGGCGTTACTGAAAGAAGTATTTTTAGGGTTAATGAAAATTATATTTCATTACACTGAATGTATTTTCTCTTAATATTATTGCATTTGTCAATGTAATCTTGGTGTGTTAAGAAATCTTTGCAATTTTTACAAAATATTTTATTAATTGTTTTATTATATATTATTAATATTATTTAGTAGATTTGGGGTCCAATATTGAGTAAACACAGGCTAAAGGGAAAGGAAGGACTCATATGTGTTGCGGTTATTATTATTTTGAATTTAGTATGTCTGTAAGTTCATTTCAGGTTGACACAATTTTTGTAAACATACTTGGATTTTTTATTTAACTAATCTTTATGTAATGTCAATTATGTGACTTTTATATAAAATGTTAGCTGTTGAAAGAACTTTTTATAATCCAACACCATAAATTAGGTAACATTATTACTTCAAATTACTAACGCAACATTTACGGCACACTTGAACATTACTCTCATCAAAACTATTATGATTTGAATATTCTTACAAATAAAATAATTTCTTAACTCAACTTCGGTTATTTATCTATAAAAATAACATTAGATATCTGTGTCACAATTATTTAAATGGAATCATGTATTGGTAATTTTTAACAACTGTGTCGAAATGTTAAAGGTTTGTATTTTTTTAATTAAGAACAATCTAAGAATTGTTACACAGCTTAAAAAATTGGTAGGAATAGTTTGGATTGGACATCCACGTGTTACAACAGTTGAAACGTGAAACAACGCATTGTTACTACTGAAATGACAGAGACAAATGGCCGATATCATCTGTCTCTGTCCTAGCTGTTGCCGTCATATGGTCTATTACATGTGGCATGACATTGTGGGTTCACTCACAAAGTTCTAATTGCAATGTTATTCTGTTTTCACATCTTCGAAAGTCATCATTGTAAAAGTGTATGGTTAATTATTGCATTGAATTCGCCAAACTTTTGAGCCGCTCATGTTCTCAATTTTTGTAACTTATTAGGCGATATTCACATGAATGATAGTGGCGATAAATTTTGGCGGGAATATTTTATGATGTTTATTTATTTTCTTTTTTTATCTATGGATAATTCAGGTGGGCGCGTCCGCCGTTTGACCCGGTTCACGCGCAGCCGCAGCTACGTGGTTGGCTGGATTCCCTGACCGCCCTCACACACACACACACACACACACACAACACACACGCGCTCGCTGGCCCTCTGTCGCAACGCTCTTTGTCACTGTGTAGTGTGGAACTGTTCTTGTGGTACTTAGTAATTTTGCCGAATACCTGTTCCTAATCGGATATCTGAAAATCGACTATCGTCGCTACTGTAAGGGTACGCGACGAAAGAATAATATAAATGTAAAATTAATGTGTTGCCGTCTGCGAATGGAAATAAGGACAAAAAATCGCGCGCGTAAATCGACAGTAACGAGCCGCTAAGTGAAAAAGAAGCCTTAGTTTTCATAAATTACGAGCCTTATTTTAATATTCTAATAGCGATGGAAATTAACATCTGTCCCATTTAAATACTTGGGGAATCACTTAATTTTAATCTTAGGTAAATGCGAGTTAAATTACTAAGTATTACATTAGAATACTACTTTAATCAATGAAAATTTAAAAGTTATGTAAGTTTTTACTAATTAAAATTTGGAAACCATCTAAAAATATCTATCTTTCTTCTTTTAAATATCACACAGTCACAGATGTACACAAATTTTTAAGTAGTTTTCTTTAACTTTTATTGCTAGATCTTTCTTGCCTGAATAAACTTAAATTTGTAGTTCGTGTATTAACATCAAATCAATTTGTATTAGTATATAAAAAGTTTTGGACTGTTATATATAATGATAATTAATTTTCAAATGTGTTCTATTATTTAATAAATTAAGGCATTTTATCGAAAATTTAGAGGCTTTAAATAAAGTAGAGACAATATTTTATTTATGAGTATTTCAAAGTCGTAGTGAGGTTACAATCAATTTGATAAAGATGTATTCGCATGCACTTTTAATTTTCCATTGCGAAAAAGTATTTTAGCTACTTTTTCACTCTCAGAGCAGATAAGAGTTGCGAATATAAATAACTTTATTCCAAATGAATGAAATCATGTAACTCGATACAAATGTAACTTGGAACATTTGAATTAATATCGTATTCTAACCGGGAGTTTGCACTGGCATAACAATAATGAAAAAACATTTTTCGGAACGTATGTGTTTAATGTTTCGGATATTGTTACCATCGTCTTATAGTCCATATCCCATAGTCTTCAGACTTGCTGTTAAATATAACAGCAAGTCTGAATGCTTATGAAAAATACATCAAACTCTGTCAATGGGAACGCAATAAAAAATGAAACGAAGTTGCGATACATTTCGAGACTGTCAAATTGAATGAATAGTGCAAACGCATGGTTAGATGACGCTACATGACGCTACGTCGACTTTAGTTATCAGTTAAATGTAATGTGTTCAGTTTGTTGGGTGACAAAGACGATAATTTAAGTAATACTACACACTAGCAAAGACCTGGCTTGACAGAGAACGTGTTGTACAGTTGTAGTTTGAATGTGGATCGAACAAGACTTGTGATTTTATTGGAACGTAGTTTTGCAATAGATTTTCTTCGAACCGCTAACAACCTAAGATGGCAGGACCATCACTAGACTAATAATAGACTTAACATTTTTTCACAGTGTTTTTTACATGAATAAGGTCACAACTCTTGTATGTGTGATTGGTAATGTATGCTATTATATTAATTCTTATTATAGTGTGCTAATGAAATCGTATTAATTTTATCTTTAAATTGTAATATATTTTATAGACGTGCACATTCCATTAATGCATAACATGCTTCTCTTAAGTTTATTAATGAATAAGTTATTTAAGTATTCGGCTTTTAATCTAATATTTAAAAAGTAATATATTTGTTTATAATAAATTAAAAAGGTAAAGGTTTAATAGTTGTTTACATAAAAAATGTGAAATATTTTTGTCATTTTAAGTAACTTTAGTGCAGACAATTTATAACATAGTGAAGACGAACCAAAGCACGCGTCATTGTCTTTAGTCGAAAAATTTTTCGGAATAAAGAATAAAAATAAATAATTTCAATTTGAATTTCGTGTTTGTGAAGTTAGGTATATCTGATTTTGAATAACCTAACAAAAGATATTTAGAGATAATGTTTCAAATAGTATTGTACAATTTGTTTTTTATATGTAGAAACTTGTTTTCTTGGTTCAATGATTTTGGCTAATTACATATTGCTATTTACTGTAAACAGATCTAACATACTATTATGCAGCCAATAAGGTGGTAGACAAGGCGGAGCTAAATGATAATCATAATAACCTTGTTCACTCGGCAGTTAATGAAATGTAGAACAGGTTGCCTCGAATGAGATTTTCATCTTCTATTTTTATGAGATCTTATTTTAGTGTGAGAATTATAAGTCCTGTTCCAACAAATCAGCCTTCGGGCCAGTAGTAGCGATACATACAAATAATTATATTTTAATTCATATAGAAGTGTTTGGTATCTACTTCTTAATTGCTGATAGAGAAATATTTAAGTACTTAGTTTTGATTAATTACTGTGCAATGGTAAATGTCTTCACTAGAAGAGTACAAGAGAAGTCATGTTCTGCGTCAATGGAGATTAAGTTTTAACTCTAAAAATTTTCAATAAAGCACTAGGTCTTCGCAGCGTGTACTGTGCCTTCAACGTTTTATATCGATGTATTCGGCTTGTCTCAGATTATAAGTGCGGATTTAACGGAAGCTTTGAATGTACGACGGCTTTCAAGGTACAACCTTTTGCTTTCTTGAAACTAAAAAAAATATTTTGCTTACCTTTAAATATAACTTTATGTATATTTGATAGTGAATCGACTCGGGTCTCCGGGGATCTTGGTGTCCATACATTGTGATAAACATCATGTTTTTCCATTAAAAAGGATATTGCTTGACTTTTTTTTCAATTTAGTATCAATGTAAGAGAGATTATTTGTATATGAATTTAGACTTTTAAAGTGTAATTCATTTATTGTACCGGTTAATGAAGTAAAATTTAATTTGTAATGATAGATTTATGTCGATATGGGTTACGTTCAGGAGCATGTTGGTCCAACGCATACCTTGACTAGTAAGATCGCAGTTCTGTAGTTTGTGACAAAAAAAGTTAATAAAATACATAAACTTATCCAGACCTTTATTTATACCTATACCCTTGATCCCTTTTTACCGAAATCAACATTCATAAACTTCAGATGACCAATTATTATATGGTTTATGACCTGCCTTTTTTAGACCGAAATCCATTGGGTAAGGTTTATATTGCTAGTAATATTAAGTTACATTACATACTTACTACAAAAGTTAAAGTAGTAGTTGTTTAGATACTACTATAAACGAGAGGAATCGAGTCGGAAATATTCCATTTCCGTATCGAATA
>DWJQ01002099.1:0-10054 GCA_018248915.1 Hesperia meskei straton | reverse complement strand
AATTCTATTTCGAACCAAATATTCCGTATCTTTTGAAGGCTATATTTCAAAACGGACAATTTGTAGGGGTTTGTCGCCATAGTAATTTTTTGTACTGTTGAAAAGACCTTCCAAACGACAGTAAAGTCATTTTGATTGGACATGGGTACTTCGATATCATAATTGGTACCTGCCAGTCACTAATATTTCAGAGAAATATCCGAGAAATAATGTACAAATAATAATATCAACTTAACAAAATCAAACCTGACTTTCTTAAGCTATGCCACTACTTAATAATTATACACCGTAATAAACCCGTATATGGAATCGTATATGGAACCAACACATTAATGGCCCACTAATGAGCACGGTTCACTCCCCATAACTGAGGAACCGTGAATATTAGTTTTAGTGACCAACTCGAGCATCGGAATTTCATATTCCGCCCCAACCCCAAGGCCTCCGACGTGGCCAAACGTGGGTTAATAACTTCTGCCTAATAATAACAACTGGTATTTTTCTACCTCATCTACCTAATGATAATAACTTACTGGTAGTATTCTGCCTAATAATAACAACTGATAATTCCACGTGCCTCAGTGAATCTTGTTTCACCCAATTTATTCACCCAGCCAAGTAACGACCGCGCAAAATGTTGCTTAACTCCGACGATCACTTAGTATCAACCATTTAGTACATTATAATTATAGTATCTCAATGGTATCAACGTAACTGCCGGATAATGAGCGTTTGTACTTCTCCTTATTCTCTCATAATTAAGTTGTATTTATTTACTATATTAGGTTAACTTGCTAATTTAAAATGTAAAAACTTTTGCTAATCAGACAGAAAAAAAATTAACAAATTCGAATCGAAAACAGACACGGTTATAGAGTTATAAATCACGACAATATTTTTAACCGTTAAATCCTTACTTGGCTTCCGGCAAGACAATGTCAAAGACTATCCTTTACCCTTTACCTATTGATGAAGAATTTACATGACCGGAGCAATATTTTCCTATTATTTTAACAAAAACAAAACCGATTTCGAGGTCCAAAAGTACTCAATAGGTATGTATATAAGATACATATTTTAAGTAGCACTTAGGGAAGTGCCTATTGAGGGTTTTCCTCGATTTCCCTTATCGCTACGATTCCATCATTAGATCTCGACTTGGTGACAATGGAAAAACCTCGGAAGTAAATTCGATCAAATTAAAAATAATAGGTTCACAAATTTAATGTCGGAAAAATCACTTGACATACAGAACAAAATATTGGCGTCGAAAATAAAACCTCCTCCTTATTTTCAAGTCGATTAAAAGTTTCATCTCATACTCATACATAACTTTAATCCAACTACAATACCATCACCTCACCAATCAAGTCATTAGTAATAGTGACTATTAGATAATAATATAGTTTTCTGTACAATATTATAAGTTCTAACTTGAGTTAAATTATTTCTCTAACCGTAGAACATTCGGCATACAACTCCAGGTCACACTTGGCACGTTTTATTATTATTGCTTCGCTACGAGGGCACGCGATAAAGGGAATAGCCAAAGCGAACAAAGTTTTACATAAACCTTGTAAATAATGGAGTGTTTACACTGTATGAGCACGCCGTATCGCCCCGGTCGGCACTCGCCCTAACGAGTTTGCTCTGCGTGAAATAAAAATCCCCGTAAAGATAAAAGCTACGTTCGAGTACGTATTAGTGTTTTATTTGTTTGCGGTAATAGGATTTAACGGTATAGTAAATGATTCGTTTTATTGTTTTCGCCGGTGTAATGCCAGGAGCGTATGGTATTGGGACTCGTATCAATTGTGAGGTATCGACCGAATCACGCAAGTGGAATGCGGTTGGTAAGTACATTTTTCACTCTAAATAAGTTAGTGTTACAACAACACTTCCAGATGATAATAGTTTTAGAGGTTGGGTGGCTGTGTGGGTTGATTTTGACAAACATATCGAAAGTCAGCATATATCATACATGTGTGGTACCTACTAGTAAAAGAAAAGACCGAAAAGCTCTTTTTTCTACCCACAGATTTAAAAATGTTTGCTAGTTGTTGTCTTGGACAAAGTCATCAAGTTTGTCTCTTCCACCGAAGTGCACGTTGCAATGTTGCAAAGTGCTCGAAGACTATTTAATTACGAGGATAGTACACGCTTCTGTAGCTGCTAAAGGGTTGAAAGCGATACAATAAAATACGATGGGCCAACGAGATTGGCGTATAAACGATACATAAACCCTAAGGCCGGTTACTCACATTTGCGCAAATACGCTTACCGATCAGTATACGAGGACCTCCGTAATGATTTTGTGAAGTTTTTGACATATTCGTGATTTTCGTAAGTTTTCTTCATGGAATTAAGGTAGCAAATGAGCAGGCATCACCGACATGACCGACCATGACCGACCCAGAACAAAACTTAAAGAGTCTCTTTCCCGTTCGGTTACAGAAGTGTTGCTACCCTTGAGAACCGAGATGGTCACCTCCAAAAAAAGTTCGATTTTCGATGTGGATATTTATGTGTTAAATAAATATTTTGGTCTCAGTTCATAGGTGTCAGTGATGTGTTATTTATGTTGACCAAGCCATCCGCGGGGAATTCTATGATAAATATGAATGTGCTTTAATTTAGCGTTTAATGACATATAAGTACCTACCTTTGTTGCAGACCTAGGCACTCTATCGCTGCCTACAAATAACAAACATATTCCACAATATGCGCAGAATCCACTATAATTCAACTGTATATTTCCACAATATAGAACAAAATATTTATTGTAATGGTACGCAAATATCCAGCAGCGCCGGTTATATTTCAAACTGAATTGTTTACGAACTTACTTTGTCATCGAGCCCCTAAAGAGGTGACAGCCCCAGATGACAACCATAAAAACATGTTACTGAATAGAGTTGTGGCACAACTGTCTGCCACACGCTTCGCATTTATTAGGATCATCAACAATATCAACATGCTATGCTATTTCGAACTTTACAAATTCAGTTGAAGGGAAATATGGTAGACAGAGATACTACTTATAGACATCTGGTAAGCGTAGCCAACATGATTGCACGATAAAGTACGATTGTATACAAGTTATGCGACAAAATAACTATTGACAATGTGCTGATGTTTGTTCATGGATGTTTCCAAAATCTGGCATGTAAAGCGAAACAAAATAAATTAGGTATCACTCTGTTCTGTCCCGTTCTTTATCATGTCATTGGCAAAAGTTATTTCTTTCTTTATATGCATGGACTGTATTATATGGCATGGACTACCCATATAACATCACAATTACACCCATGACCCGAGTACAAATACCCGGGACCCCTCGCGTCGCAGGCAGGGTCGCTACCAACTAGGCTACAGGGTCGTCAAACAACACGTAAATGAAAAATTTTTAAAAAAGATATCCATAGAAATCCTATTTGTATGTACTCATTGTGTGCTAATAGCTCCAAACTACCTACAGACAACGTCGTATATGAGAAATAGCGAGCATTTCAATGTAGGATATTTATCTTAATAGCAACATTAAATCCACAGAACTACATACTACCTTCATAAGCCTCAGAATCTCTTACAAACTGTGATAATCCAGAATTTGTAGGTTGAATTAAATTTCCACACCGGTCGTACCAGATAACATCTAGCATGGATAAAGTTCTCGTAATCTCTTCAATGCAATTAAACCAAGGAACATTAAACTTGTAATAATTTGAAGCCCTTCGAACTTAGTCGAGGATAGAATCTATGTCACGTATGCATATATATATTATATGTCTCATTAAATGTTTAATGTTCGATAGAGACATCGATATTTCGCGGTAAAACTTAATAAAGTTAAAACTTTAGTAAAGTTTTTCAAGTAACTTCCATAAAGACCAATTAGTGACAGATTATAAATATTACGTACATTGTACGCACAGCAGATGTTATTAATCTCAGTATACAGATACATAACCCATGCCTTCTGTTCTGTAAACAATAACTAGGAACTAAAATTGGGAATAAACAGACGTTTTTTAACCTGTTCATCAAGAAACAAACGGATAAGAGATGGCATTTGTTCCTGAAGCTTAAGTTATTTCTTTTTTATTATGATTTGGTAGCTCACGATATATTTTTTTACGCCAAGTTCAGCCGTGACAACGATCCATGCAACTGAATCACTTCTATAGATCGGCATACACAATAAATATTGTTAATACCAATACCATAATAAGAATACTTAAATTAAATAATATCCCTTTAGTTATTTCCTAAAATCCTCATAATATTATCAACGCCTATCATCGGACTACGAAAGAGACAGTTTACGGAAATTAGTTTCCTGAGTCACACGACCAGTGGACTGTATAAATGCTGTTTATTCCGTAAATACAGTAAGAGCAAGGAAAACAGAGGTAATTTCCGCTATTCCAGCGAATGTTAACGTAAATTACGCATACGCAAGTATTACGTCTCATTAGTAGTACCCAAAGGTACTCGTATTTTTACAAGCGTGTATTTAACTTGCAAGCTTTTGTATTTATGTTCTGGTCAGATGCAAGCTTAACTGGACTACTTCCTACTACCCCGGACACGAAGGTTTACGAATGTTTTTCTTTATAATAATGTTTGCACAATTGTGTCGAAAACTTCGCAAAGGTTCGAAATTCGCGCTTTGATGTGCGACTAATAACCGTCACACCTCCGTCACCTTCAGATGTATATTTGCTTACAGAACAGGCTTTGATAAAGAAGAAAGATAATCCAATTTTTCCTGTTATATGGAATAATATATAATTATATCAGGTGGGATCGTTGTCAAGCACTACCTTATATGAAATGAAAAAAAATATCTGTCAATTTACACTCGGTCAGCACGGAGGACTATGAATTTCGAGTCACTAGTGGTACAGCGATGGGTGGTAAATTTGACTGGTTACAAATGAATCCTGAATACTCAATGGTTCAATTTAAATTACACGAATCGACGCCCTTGCAGTAATTTGTTACACTACAGAGTATTCTGGTTTGAAAGATTTATTGCTATATTAAATTACATTTCTGATCACAAAGCGGATTTCGTTACTGTTTAACAAGATTTAAGGCCAAAATTCCTGCTTTTGTTTCCTTTTTACTACAATTTACTGGCTAACGTACAGAGGAGTCTGATTATCAATTGGTCACCGGCACCGCCGACCATAGATCAACAACATCAAAGACAAACTCAATGGTGATTTGTCAGCCAAGAAATAAAGAATGGAAATATTGGCTCCAAAACCCCCAGCCTCAACAGGTCAATTCGTTGCTGACTGAAGCAAGAAAGTGGTAAAGGGAGTATATTGCGGCCTGCGTAATTACAATTTATGTAAGTTATACAAATAAAGGAAAAATCCGAAATTGTAAAAAAAAATTTAATACAATATATCAAATATCTCAATGTTACAAACTGAACGAAATTATTACTTATCTACAAGTTAATACGAAACCAGTACACGAGCCGGACTCGTTGTTAACCAGTTTTTTTTTATGAATCTAAAAGGGTAAACAAGCGTATAACACAATCCTTCCGCTGTGTCGTCCATGACAATTGTGACCGGCACAGAACAAAACTTATTTAGATTCAGTCCAATTTAGATCCATCCGATAAAAAACGAACTATTAGGATCAATGACGTGTCTGTCAAGTCCATTTGTTTTCACAGAAAATAAAATGTATTTGTATGTAAATAGTATATCAGTAGCGTAGAAGCTTTTTCGCGAACCCCTTGCCATTCTTTCTTGGCCGACAATGCATTGGTAACGCCATTGATGTTGCAAATGTTCATAGGCGACGGACGGTGATCACTTACCGTCATATGACCCTGCTCGTTTGCCTGCTCAAGCTATAAAAAAGACTTCGATTCTTTGACCGATATTTCCGCTTTCTTTCCATTCTTTCTAGAAGTTATGCTTTTTAAAATATTTCTTGGCCCTATTTCCCTTACAGTGGCGGTAAGGTCAAGGTGTCTGCTTCGAGTAAGGTGCCATACAAAGAATACGCCACTTCGTTATGAAACTATTCTCTGTCAACATAAACTTTTCGTTCTGTTTTCATCTCTTTTAGTTTTTTTAGAAGCTTTAGTTTTGAACAGGCATTTTAGAGTATTATTTTGTGAATAGACTGACTGATCGAAGTAAAGAAAAATTGCATCGATAAAATTATTAAACCCCGCGCGTCGCCTTAAGTCAATGAATTTCGTTGTTCTTAAAAAAATACTTTATCTATAATCTACAGTAGGTTTTCTGGCAACTTTCAAAAAGGTTATATGCCTAACTTAGTTGTTATTTACCAACTAACTTATACAAAAAATATGACGATTATTGGTATTAATAAAGCAGCGGGTTGACAAAAGTATAATCAATTACCGCTACTGGAATTACTATAATCACTTTTGTGCTTCGCACAATACTAAGCGGTGCGTGGATGTAATCATGTAATGAGAACTTCTGCTACAGATTATCCAGTTACCATCTTCCGATAATCCATGTCGAACCAATTTCGGAGACGCTCATTGTTATAGCAATTAGTGTCTGCGGAGGAAAAGGGGAGATATCCCGCCAGGCGATGTCACTGCCTGGGGACCGCAGTCCGATGTTAATTTCGGACCATTTCTATATACATATAGTTAGATACTGTAGAATCTTCGATAGCGCGGTTGAGGATACGTCGTCTGATTGACCAGTTCAGTATGACGCGTATGACGTAGTCTATTGTTTACTTCACTCGTTGCTTGTGGTTGCGTGGTCAGCATCATGTGCGGCGCGCGCTCATATTACTGTCTGCAGGTATCGCGCCTCTACAGTGTCTTTCAAGAAGGCCGCTAATTATTTAAAACTATAGACAACATAATAATTTTTAAATTGTGATTGCAAAAGCAATTGAAAAAAGCTCTATCTTGTTCCCTAGTGCAGAACTAGGGAACAAGATATAGCTTTCTAGAAGTCATGACCTAAAAAGTGCAAATTATTATTTACTAGATGACCCGGCACAAGTCATCCTGCAACATGTATTACTAAGTAGACGCGCTTTGGGAAACTCGTTGCTTCGCTCCTATTGGTCCTTGCGCGATGTTATAGCCTTCCTGATTAAATAGACTATTACACACAAAAATATTTTTTTCTATCTGAATCAGTAGTTCCTGAGCACGTTCAAACAGTCAAACACTTCCGCTTTATATAAATAATAAAAAATTGTAAATAATAAAAAAAACCTAAATGGTAGATTTCACGCGTTCGTAAGTAGTTATATTTGTACAGTGTGTAAGTACATTTTTCATCTAAGGCACTTCTCACACACTACGCTATTTATTAGCTACGCGACTGCAACGAAATCACTGACAGGAGACGCATCGTAGTCGCGTCGCTTTCATACATTGACATGATCCGTGTCGCTTGCAAATAGCTTTGTGCGAGAAGTGCCTAACTCATTAGGCAATCCTTTACCATTTCACTGGCGTTACGTATCAAATTATCTCCTCGAAGAGTGTCAAAATATAATGGAGTCATTTTCAACTTAATAAAAGCATTAAGATTTGGTACAAAAGTAGCACTACATCTCTTTTACAATAACTTCTAAGAACATTCAATAAGACTGACCAATTTCTTTCTCTTTCCAGGTACAGTCGCAAGCAGAGAGTATTTCAGAGCTTCCCAAGATACGCCGGATGGATTCACTGAAACTTGCACTTATATAGAACAATGATATTAATAAAAACAAAATAATAGTTCATTATTAATATCACAAACACAGTTTTTTATTCGTAGTAGTTTTACTTATTTTCTAGTAGCTTTATTAGTTTTCCTGTAGTCCGACGTGCTAACTTGCGGATATTTTGAAGTTAACGCCAATTGAAGGCTTTGAACAACTCTGAATAGAACTCTGAATTTGTTTTAGCCAACCAGAAATAGTTCACGAAATATGAAACATGCCGGTGGTATATTTATCAAAAATACTTTCGTGAATTACGGTTTCAAATTTTCTTAATTTTCTTTAATAATTTGCTCATTTATTTTTAAAATTTTTTGTTATATTGTCACTAGCTTTATGAGTTATAACCTTACTTCCATAATTATAAAAACTTACATTTGTAAAGTGATTTTGATTTTAGTTATGTAATAAAAATATGTAAAGGCATCATATAATTAAAGAAAAATATTAGCAGCAAATATTACAATTCGCTTACTCTCGGCACTCTTCTGGAAAAGCTCTTAGATTGCTCTTAGATTGTTGTCATGCTCTACACCCCTCGAACTATTGAATTTGACGTCTATTTGGCTCATTTATTGAAAGAATTCGTGGGGCTGTCGGAATTATTATTATTATGCATATACCGAAATGAGTACGTTATGTGAATGTTTATTTTTGCACAACAGAGACGCGGTGCCCGGATTTTAAAGGATTATTTTAATCCCTAAAAAGCAGCTCTGTTTAACATTGTACATTTTAAAACGAACATGTGCCTGCTACGCTTCTTCTTTTTGTCATTTTTAATGTCTGCGCACGTTTAACTACTCAAATCTAACCCTGCTCTGAAAATAGGAAAGCGTTGAAATATCAACTTTAATGTCGTATTAATTATGATCGAATTTTCGACCGGATTGAATTGGCCGTAGCTGCGTTGGAATAAGATGGCAAAGATGCCTGAATATTAAATTTCAAGGAATTATTGAAAATTTTACCGAATGAACAAGCCATAAGTTACATATTTCAGTGTTTTCCTATAAGTTAAATTACAGTCGAGTTGGAGTTAAGATTAAGCTTAAGTTAAGACTCTTAGATTCTTAAGGAATTCCTTGTTCTGAAAGGTTGAATAGTCCCGGTAACTGTAATATAAAATTAATACTTATCGGAAAAAAAGTAATTTCAAAGCCAAGGAATCATTTTTATGCAACACAAAGACATGTGTGACCGATCTTAGGAAATATTAGCAAACGTCGCTTTAAATTTCCTCAAAGGCACAGAATCGGTAAAAGAAAGTCACTAGCGGTTATCTAACAAAGTTCTTTGACATTTGACCTTGACTCGGACGAGTAGGTACTTAATACTGATATTAACCATCGAGCGCTCTCCTCTCGGAGCACTTCAACTGAAATGTTTACTAAAGTTCTGGATCTAATTTAGAATAACTAACTACCTAAAAGATTTTCATACAAATTAGGGTAAAGTAACGTCGGCATCGCAAAGGCATAGCGAAAACCAGAAAGAGTTACGTAAATCGTCCGTTCTATTTATTTTGGAAATAATTCTTGCGATCGTACATATTTTGTGCTACGCTTCGCCGATTTATAGCTTAAATTATTATGGTATTTCTGTAGCGAATCATGTTTGATTTTTATGCAGGTATTCAAGAAAGGACTGACATAAAAAAGATAAAGAAAAAATAAAGAGGTGTTTTCAACTGAAGGAAGGAAAATCAAGATGGTATATCTATTTCTTTATCGTACCATAGCTTTATCCAATAGCATATGCCACTTATGTGTCTATCAGTCCATCTGTTACAATTTTAATGTTACCTCTATCACTTATGTCTCAAAAACTATTGATTATAGGTATATGGCAATAAGAGAAAATGGATCTTTCGCTTCATCATAACGCTGCTCTTGGTACCCACGTAACTATACCGTCCGATATTTGCATAAATAAAACCGGCCAAGTGCGAGTCGGAGTCGCGCACGAAGGGTTCCGTATAAAAAAATACGCCAAAAAATGTGATCTGTTGTATGAAAGCCTCCCATAAATATTTAATTGTTTTATTGTAGCCACATATTAGCCACAACGACATCTCTTGGACCGAAAGGTAACTAAACTATTGCTGAGGCGTATAAAGTATGGGCGCCCACTTAAATATTTATTTTAGTCTGTTTTCTAGTATTTTTTGTGGTAGTGGCAACAGAAATGCGTATATGTGTATATGTACCTTTTACATCACCTGTGAAAAGTTTAACTGTGTAACTATTACGGTTCATGAGATACAGCCTGGTGACAGACGGACGGACGGACAGCGAAGTCTCAGTAATAG
>DWJQ01002098.1:0-10058 GCA_018248915.1 Hesperia meskei straton | reverse complement strand
TCTTTAAAATTACGCAACGGATTTTGATGCGGTTTTTTGTAATAGGTAGAGTGATTCAAGAGGAAGGTTTTTATGTCTAATACATGCATATATTCCCACGAGAACGGGATCCACGCGGGTGAAACCGCGGGCGGGCCGCTAGTACTGTTTAAGAGTAACCAATCATGCACTTGTCTTTTCACTAAACAGGGGACACCTTTATATTCACAAATAATAATTAAAACCTTTCAATTTCTTTCAGTTTGAACGACATTCCCTTTTAGATCCGAAAGACTACTTTTTGAAAGATTGTTAGCGAAAAATGCCTGATTAGACCATTTAGGAATCCACCAAACAATTAGTGATTATAAATTAGTACTTTGATATTCAGTTATTGTTGTTATAATTATTTTTAACTCTACATCTTATTTACATCATTTTTTTTATCTCATTTTTGTCCTGTTTGTGCACAATAAAGAATATTTGTATTGTATTGTATTGTACATCATAATTATTATTAAAGAATGAGCAGTCTTCAACTGAAGACACAGCATTTAAGAAGCAAGACAAGAAGGAATCCAAGGAGAACTCCGGCGGCAACGCCAGCGGCAGCAGCGGCTCGGCCAGCTCTTCCAAGGATGATAAGAATAAAAGTATGATATTGACATATTAATTGCTTATAATTATAATACACTTTTGGTAATCGAATTTCATGTCATTTCACTTCTTTATATAAACCACAATTTCTTATATGTCCTATCGTATGTTATATTTATTTTTATATGCTCAACAGGCAAGTCGTCGAAGGACAGCAAGAGCAAGGAGAAAGAGAAGGAGAAGGAGGCGAACAAGGAGCTGTCGTCAGTGCAGGCGGTGGCCACGCTGGGCGTTGCCGTCATCGCGCTCGCCGAGGAGACCGGCGCCGAGATGTGCACGCGCATCTTCGGACAGCTCGTAAGTGTCTATTAGAACAAGAACCTACAATATTTTGTAAAACCTAACGGTCTCTGAGCAAAATGCGCATAACATGCTGTATGTGTAAATAAACACAAGTGAGAAACACCAGGGACAGATATCAAGTAACAAAAGGTGTATTTTATTATTGTCATGGTCACCTCATGATTCCTCTTTAGCTTTGCTTTTTGTTTAAGAAGAAGGAAGAACGCAGTAGTAAACTTGTGATGTTATTGTAGTCACTTTTTTTATTTAAATTTATCTGTGTTGACACACTTATGTAACTTGTGACTTATAACGTTATAAATTATTGAGATTAAAATAAAACTCAAATAAGCTTTATAACAAACACTTGTTGATCGTAATTTAAAAAAAACCTTGTATCGATCAGGGTCGCTACGGCGAGCCGGCGGTGCGGCGCGCGGTGCCGCTGGCGATCGCGCTGTGCTCGGTGTCCAACCCGCAGCTGGCCGTCATCGACGTGCTCAACAAGTACTCGCACGACTCCGACAACGACGTCGCCTACAACGCCATCTTCGCTATGGGGCTCGTCGGCGCCGGAACTAACAATGCCAGGTAATGTTAGCTGCATTGGTCTGATAGTTTTGAGAATGTGTTGTATGTTGCCCAGTATTGCTAAGTCAGTAAACAGCGATCCATTTTAATGCAAAATTGTTAGTGCATCATTGCATCACCCAGATCTGTAGGTAAAATGCCTTGAGAACTTATTTCAATACATTGTAATAATGTGCATAGAGGAATCCTATCAATCACTCTCAAACATAAGTCAACACGTTCAACGCCACCTCAATTTTCATGAAATTCGTAGCGATGCCGCCCTACAAAAGCATGCGGACACTTCAGGTGTGTCGGCGGCATTGCATCTAGTTAAAACATGGACCCGCAGGCGTGTTCAGTGGCACTGGGACTAAGTAAAATTCTTTTTCAACTAATTTTAGTTAGTTTGCTTTGTGTTGCGCAAGAATCAAGGTGATTATATTACCGTAGTGAGGTTCAATCTGGAATTATGGCTGGAAATAGATTTCTAGGTAATTGTCAACATTTTATGGTTATTATTGATATTTTAGTGACCAATCTGTTTTTTTACTCTTGCGAACTCTAATTTTGTGTAAATTATAAAAACTGATATACACTTTTAATACATATTTTGTCGGCTTTTGTTATTTTCGTGTAAAAATTTAGGTATGCTAGAAACGGGTCTAGGTTTGATCACCAAAAAATTACGCCATCGAAAGCCATTTGACCACCTTTATAATATCTTCGACGATATGTATATCCTTCTGCCTTGGGCTCACTATATTTTTTTAACATTATATTTTGATTTAATATTTTGCAACAAATGACATCTAAGTGCAAAGGTTGATAATCTATGACAGTGGACACGCCAAGCGTGTTCTCGGCATTACTTAACCAATTTATTTTTATAATGTAAAATTGGAAATTTTAACCGGGGGCCACTTTAAAATTCTTTAGTTTGTTACTCAAGGATTACGTACTGTGAATCCCAGTAAATTATGTAGGCATTTTTTTTTAAATATCGACGAAAGATTTAGAACACGCCTGGCGTGTTCAAGGCGTTGTCATAGAAATTCGCAACAACACGCTAGGCGTGTCGGTGTCATTGAACGTGTTAAGGATGACTTAAGATTAATATACTTTGCAACAATCCATGAGTAAACTCATAAATGATGGTTATTGAAATTGTTCCTTATCAAATGGTACGGATGGAGGCTACAACAATTTTTTTTTCATGCAAATAGGACATGTTGATACGATGCAGTATAATAAGTGATCGCAACTTTACAACAACTATTATTCTTTACAAAATGGAATGTTTTGATCGTTGGAACGCAACAATATCGTATCATGTCATCGACAGACTAGCGACGATGCTTCGCGCGCTGGCGCTATACCACGGCAAGTCGCCGGTGCACCTGTTCATGGTGCGGCTGGCGCAGGGGCTGTGCCACGCGGGCAAGGGCACGGTCACGCTGTGCCCCGCGCACGCCGACCGCCGCCTCGTCAACCAGCCCGCGCTCGCCGGGTTGCTCGTTGTGCTCACCGCCTTCCTCGATTGCAAGAACAGTAAGTAGATCGTGGTTTAATGTTAATTACACCACGCGAATGAGAATTGACAGATGCTATCCGTCTCGTTTTGCTTAGGAATGCATAGTGTAGTATATACCTTCACTGAAGATTCATGTATAAATTTACTTTTTCAGAAGGTTTTCAATTTCATATCAGTTTTCGTAAGCATAAGCGATAGACGATATAACGTAAATATTGAAATAAGTCCGTAATGTCTAAATTGCTATAGAATGACTTTTTTTACAGTTATCCTTGGAAAATCTCATTATCTTCTGTACGTACTGGCGACGGCAATGCAGCCTCGATGGTTGGTGACTCTTGACGAAAATCTTCAGCCCCTCAATGTGAGCGTACGAGTTGGACAGGTAACTACTCTCTTTTGATTTCGATTTCATGTTTCAATAAGTCCAATATTAAGCTATGTAATGCATTCTTTTTTTCATTTTTCTGCCTGCACATCCCTATTACACTGAAACCACAACATAACTAGCAACAGATTAACCACCTTGTGATATGTGTATTACCTGTGTTTCGCCCAGCTTTGTGCCAACAGATCACAGGAATTCTGCTGCAGGAATTATAATAATTTTTATAGCACAGCGTGACCTAAACCCGCATTTAAGTCATAGATATCCGTGACTTAAATACCTGATTTTTGCATGGTAAATGACGCTAACTTCACACCGTTTAAAAATGAATCTATATTCATAATTTCGTGCAGTTCTTACCTGAATAATAAAACATAAAAAATTTTTGAACGGCGTATATCGTACTCGCTTCGCTCGTGCGCTAACTTCACGCTGTTCAAAAATGGCCAACTTTACGCACCGTATCGTAATGTTCTATTATATAATAATAGGGGAGGCTGTATAGTGTATGATCACTTGCTTATTATGAATTATACCTATGTTACAATTTTTTCCTATATGGCTATGTAAAAGTGTCCAAAATATTGTGCAGCATGCAATTGATCCGTTCTTTCTACCTTGATACATACAAACTAATAGTATTATTATTGCATTAAAATGTTGATATACAAATTGTAACTCTTATCTACAGGCTGTAGACGTTATTGGGAAGGCAGGAACACCTAAAACCATTGCTGGTTCACACACTCACACTACACCAGTGCTGTTGTCATTTGGAGAGCGAGCAGAATTGGCTACTGACGAATACATCCCTCTGTCCCCTGTAATGGAAGGATTTGTCATACTGAAGAAGAATGAAGATAGCATCATGGCTTCAGTGCAGTAGATTATTTTATATTGTTTTCTACTTTAACTATTAGATGCTTCTTCTAATGTAATATCATAATTATTGATTTTTGAATAAAATAAGTATTAATAGTAATAAGCTAGACTCTTATTTTATTATGATCTTATTACCCAATGTCTCGAGCTACTCTAGACGATTGGTAGTGGTATAAGAATAATGGACATGAAATTATAATAAAAACAATTTGCTTTTATCAACTTTTAAAACTTATTTCAGTGATAAATATATTAGGTATTCTGCTTATACCCAATTATCATCTCAGCAAAGCAGACAAAATCAGTCTTTCAATCAAATTAATGCTTAATCAATATATTTACAACCAGAATGGTGTTAATACTAACTTAATACTGTGTTCTCAATACTCGGTAACTAAAGACCGGATTATATGCAACATAAAAAGCTTGAAATATGCATGAAAAATGCTTGAAATATGCACGAAAACTGACAGAATATGCAACATTAAATGACTATTTTTTTTTGTTTTGTAAATATTATCCTCTTGCCCCCGCGCCACCGTCGAGAACGGACGTGCTCTCTGCGCAGTGAAGCTAGCGTTTATTAAATCCAGTATACATAATCGCTGTCCCAGTCTGTTACATGTAATAGTGTTTTTACATCTCATGTGCTGTGATTGTGATTAAGAAAGTAAAAATCTTCCTCTGCATCGTCGCATGTTCCGATCGCGGACGCCACCAGCGACGCGGAAAAGAGACAATCGTCATAATTGCTATCTCGTTCATCAATCGTCACGCGCATCCAGTGCTACGAAACTTCTACGGCCCCGTGCTACGTGCGTGCTACACCTACAAGGAACGCTACGTAATTGCAGTTACCAAGCTATCTGCTACGAGCGGCTTAACAAAGTTTATTTGTTATAGTTTTAGAAGTTTTATTTAACGTCTAATAAGAATTATAAAAATTAGAAATTTAGAAACAGAGTGCATAACCGACCTGGAGCTATCTACCTACGAGCTACACAGCCACTCAACGGATTTTTTTTTCGTTTAAATCTTTAAGTTTATGAGTGAGTGTTAGCTGGATTGTAAGAGATGCCGCTGCGCCATACCCCACCTGGATCGCCGCAGGTAGTAACTGCGCCAGATGCCCTAAATGTGTTGTCAGTGCCCGGACAAAATGTCACTCAAGTTTCACAACGTTGTGCTTCGGAATCAGACTCATGTAGGGAAGAAACTGAGCATGGTGTCCGTAATATCACACAGCGGTCCAAGCGTAAGCGTCCGGAAGGTGCAGATCTGGCGGATCTCATGGTTGAAGTAAAAGCTATGTTCCAAGATTTAAAAGCACACCAAGCCGCTCAAGACACAAAAATGGAAAAGATTTCCCAAGCACTCGATGAAATTAAAACACAAAATCTAGCTGTGCAAAATACAGTAGATTTCCTTTCTAATAAAATTGAGAGCTTTCAATTGCAAATTGATAAATTAGAGACTGACAGAAAAGATGATCAACAGCATATTCAGGAGCTTGAGGGTAAACTTGAACAATTAGAACGCCACAGAAGGGCCACATGTATTGAAATAAAAAATATACCATTCACTGTCGGCGAAAATAAAGAAGTTCTTCTTAAGCATGTTAAAAATATTGCTAGCTGCCTGAGTACCCCGATTGAAGAGCAATCTGTCAGAGATGTTTTTCGCATTAGTAAGAAAGAGTCTGAAGAAAAAACTATAATAGTGGATTTCATGAGCGTCTTAGTTAAAGAACAAATTATTCGCAAATATAAAGACTACAACAGAACCAATAAAACAAGCAAGCTAAGTACAGAGACACTACACATAGGTGGACCCCGTAAGCCAGTATTTATATCAGAAAACCTTACCCCTAGGATGAAACGGTTACTATACTTAAGTAAAGAATACGCAAAATCAAATGCCATTGCTTACTGCTGGGTGTCAAATGGTAAAATACTGCTACGTAAAAAGGAGGGGTCTACCGCCCACCAAATTAGAACTGAAAAAGACCTTGGTAACGCTTTATGACTACTTCTGGAACTATATAATCACCAGTTGCAACTATATGTTACTCTATTTAGATTAATTTCTGTAACTCAGCATGTTAATTGTCAAATTGATGTATTGATCACACTAATTACACACACATACCACACTGATCACGACACTTATCATATATATTACTTGGAAGGTAATGGAAACATCAAATTCACACACATACACAAAACACATTTAAACAAACATACAACATGTCATGCCAATTCCAAGAGCTGTCAAGTAAGTACCATTTTTGTTAATAGATTTATAATTTACATATTATTATGTGTTTGGTTAATCAATTTAAATATGTCAATAGTTACACATTTACTACAAAATGGATAGTACATCAATAAGTAATAATGACATAGAAGAACTGACAAATGACTTAGATTCATTTTCAGTTGCTCATTCCTCTACTTGTGCCATAGATTCTTGCATTAATTTGATAAAAAAACCACTCTCATCCTTAAAAATACTACATCAAAACATTAGAAGTATTAATTGTAACAGTCCTGGCTTGCAAATTTTACTACATAGAAGTGGTGTTGATTGGGATTTCATAATTCTGTCTGAATGTTGGCTTCCACGAACTAATTCTATTCCAGATGTACCAGGATATAAACATGCATCAACGAATAATAACTTAACACAAAATGAAGGAGTTGTAGTTTACTTTAAATCTCATTTGCAGTGTAAAGTTATGGAACCCTGCATAATACGCGAGGCTAACTGTTTAATTTTTGAAATTAATGAATATACTTTATTAATATGTATTTATAGACCATATGGTTACAAACAGGTGTCAATGTTCATTGATTCACTTAAACTTTTGTTACATACATATGCATATTATAACAATATTATTTTAATGGGTGATATCAACATTGATATTGCGTCTAATAACAACGATCCTCACTCAGATATATATCTTAATATGCTCGCATCTCAGGGAATGCTACCTGGCCATACGATTCCTACACATAATAAGACATGCTTAGATCATGCAGTTTTGAAAACAAGGCTTAATGCGTTTTGCTATGTCGCTAATACATCGCTTACAGATCATGACACTTTAATAGTAATAATTGAAGATTATGCTAAGTTTAGACATACTCCTGGAAAAATGACTTTCAGCAAAATAATTTATAATAATTTAGATGAGCACTTAACAACAGTTGATTTTACAGACGTATTAAAAACTAATGATGTTAATTTAGCTGTTTCCTTGTTGATTAACAAACTGACAAATGTAATAGTTGAGAACAGTAAAATAATTAAACTACCCAATCGTAAAAGAAATCTTAAACCGTGGATTACTTCTGGCTTAGTTAAATGTATGCGGAACCGTGATAAGCTTCACCAAAAAGCAAAGCGTTACCCTAATGATGTTATTATATGCACGACCTATAAGAGGTATAGGAATTTCTGCAATCATATACTTAGGAAGTTAAAAAATGAGTATGAAAAAAATCAAATCAAGATTGCCTCACAAACAAACAATAAAAAACTTTGGAAGACTTTACGAGAGGTAGCTAATTTTGATAAGAATAAAGATTATCCCTCAGAACTTTTGCTAACCCCCAACCCAAAAAAAACTGTCAATGAAATTAACGCATATTTCATAAATATTGGCAAATTAATCGTTGAAAAAAACTTAAACAATACATCTAATAATGTCGCATTGGTGCAACCGTATAAGACTCATCCACATTCTTTAGTTATGGTACCCACTGACTACACTGAAATAAACAACATAATAGTAAATTTAAAAAATAGTTATTCTACAGGTCCAGATAATATCCCAGCTACTTTCGTAAAACAATATAAAGATAAAATAATCCCGTCATTAGTCCATATATGTAATCTTGCACTCAATACGGGTAAATTTCCTAATCAGTTTAAAGAAGCACAAATATTGCCTATACACAAAAGTGGTGACAGAAGCTGTGTCAATAATTATCGACCCATCTCGATATTACCAACTTTTTCCAAAGTATTAGAAAAGGTCATGAATAAACGTCTTATTAATTACCTTGAAAAAAATTACTTACTATCTAACTCACAATATGGTTTCAGATCTGGTCAATCTACAAGTAATGCAATTCATGACTTAACAGATTTCATTGTACAAGGCCTAGATACACGTAAAAAAGTAATAGTAATATTTATTGATTTAGCTAAAGCATTTGACACGGTTTCTGTCCCTCTTTTGTTACAAAAGTTATCAAATATCGGAGTTAGAGGTATCCAACACGAACTTTTTTCTAATTACCTTAAAAATAGAGTGCAAAGAGTAAAAATCGGTGATGAATGCAGTGATTACCTGGAAGTATGCTATGGCGTTCCACAAGGAAGTGTCCTTGGGCCGACCTTATTTTTGACATTTATCAATGATCTTTGTGACTTACGGTTGGAAAATGGTAAAATCATAACTTTTGCAGATGATACAGCTCTCCTATTTAAAGGCGATACGTGGAATGATGTTTATGATTATGCTCAATTAGGTTTTAATAGAGTTCTTTCCTGGTTAAACTTAAATAAATTAACACTTAATGTAGATAAAACAAAGTACATAACGTTTGCTATTAAACAAAATTGCCTACCAGATGAAAACACATTTAAAATTTACGCTCATTCTTGTTCGACTAATCAAACCATTTCATGCTCATGCCCCTCTCTGTCTCGAGTGGAGTCTATCAGGTACTTGGGAATTATTATTGATAACACTCTCAGCTTTCGCCAACATATTGAACAACTTACTATAAGAATAAGAAAACTTATATTTATATTTAGAAATTTAAGACATATTGCTGATAAGAGCATATTAAAATTGGTTTATTTGACGATGTGCCAATCCCTTATTACGTACGGAATAACTAGTTGGGGTGGTGCGGCAAAAACTGTACTACTTAAACTTGAACGAGCTCAACGAGCTATTTTAAAGGTGAGTAATTGTCTACCAACATTATTTCCTACCAGTGAGCTTTATAAAATGACAAAGATGCTAACAGTTCGACAATTGTTCATTCTTAATACAGTTTTAAAAAAACATTCGGAGGTAGTTTATGAAAATTATAGCTCAGTCAGTCGGAGACGCGCTCATAACGTGTGTCCTTATGAAAAACAAAGTACTAGCTTTACGAATAAATTTTATAGATTTTTGGGGTCTTTTCTTTATAATAAAATAAACAAGCAGCTGAATATATACCATCTTCCTAAGTATAAATGTAAATTAATAGTACAAGAATGGCTTCTAACGCTCGACTATGACAGCACTGAAAATCTCTTGGAAATAGTATCATAAATCAAATATGTACGGAACAATCACAAGAATACATAAATCCTTAACACTTAGATACACATAGGCATGCACTCACACACACACCCACATACACCCACACACACACATACACACACACGCACACATACACACACACACACACGCGCACACACACACACACACACGCAATACACGTATACACTTACACACACGCGTACAAACACACCAGAGAAAACTTAGTGATATTTATCGATATTTTTGGTTAATTTAAGTAAACTAAGTTCTTGTCTTCGTTACCGGGGTGAGGGCCTGGAGATCTGTAATACAGGTTCATCCTAGTACGGACTCCAGACTCCCACATAACATTGTTACATATTCTTTATTGTAGAACTACTTGTTTGTATCAATTATGTGAGAGTAAATAAAGATATTGTTTATTATTATTATTA
>DWJQ01002097.1:0-10059 GCA_018248915.1 Hesperia meskei straton | reverse complement strand
TCCTCCTTTTCTGTTGAAATTTTCCCTGAATTTTGTTTGCTACAAACCTCACGGAGCCCGAGACCTTTCCAACGAATACAAAGCCGTGGAAATCGGTTCGTGCGTTCTGGAGTTATAGCGTCAGGAAGGAAAACCCGACTTATTTTTATATGAATGAACGAATAGTTGAAAGTGAAATAAGTTGAAAGAGAGTGCACAGCACCTCAGTGCTTTATAAATCCATGCGGTGTGCATTTTGCAAATATGAGAAGTAAATATGTATAAAGCTACGATAATGTGCGATTACGGCAAAGATCTTGCAACAATGTTACGAGGTGATATCTACACAAAGTAGTATTTATGTTCATGCTTTCTGAATAGTTGAGAAACTTAACCGTATATAACGGTATTAGTTTTAAAAGACGAAATCTTGTTTTTCTATAATACGTAAACTCTATTACATATTAACTTTATACGCCGATATGTTTATCTAAATTCGTTTCATAACTAGTTAGGGTAATGATAATGTATCTAATCCTAACAATTATCCTGAGCATCCTACGTGGTTAAGGTATATCTCCGCTATACACCCTTTAGAGATGATATGGAGAACTCTTAGGTTCACCAAAACAAAATCGAGTAATTTCCCCCTTACTAAAACAATTGAAATCCAGACTTCACAAGGTTGTTTTGTGTGTTCAACATAAAATCTACGTTTAATTAATGAAATTTAATTCTGTTTTATTATTTTGCAGCTCCAATAAACTCTCCACTTGTGTAAAAACACAGTATTGGTGTAAAACGCAAGTGTAGCATAACAATGGCTTCTCAACATACGCGATAATGGCTTTCAAGCCGGCTCCCATAGAACCTATGGCCACTTTTGAGGTGAAGTAGGGCTCTTTCGACTTGGATTTTGTCGAAAGTGGTTGATAGAACATGCTTTCAATACCTACTATTTCTATATGAAAATGGAACCTTTGGGAACTCTTCTGATTCTGCAAGTCAATTAGGTTGATTTAGTTTTCGAAAGCCATGTTTAGGTTCTCTTAGCATTTTTAATTTGAAATGACCATGTGGGTTCTATCGCGTGTTGAAGTAGGGTTAACAATCATAGTCAGTTAAATTTTTTACCGAATTCACTAAGAAAGAGGTTCTCAATAATTGGACTGCATATTTTTTTGTTTGTTATCTCACAGCTTTGTACTGGGTGATCTGATTATGATAATAAGTATTCTTTTTTATTCGAAAGCAAGTGCCTTACGTCTGGTCCCATTCAAATTATAGTGAAATGTAACGAGTAGTTTTTGAGTTATTCCCTATAGATTTTGAAGCCGGTTATTTTTTGTAAGAAATTCGTTAAGTGTATAAACATTGCAATCGGGTATTAAGTATTTAACTCATTGTACTTGTGTATAAACAATTGAACCCCCGTGGGCTTTACATCATAATATATATTACCTGTATTATAGTCTGAGCGCTGGCGCCATGTTTTTTTTCGAATTCCACACGGCTCAATGCACTGCGCCGACGCACGGCCTACACGCATATGAGGTAGGGTTGTTATACATTCATATTGGTTTAAATAAATAATATTCATTTACATATTCACTTCTCGCAAAGGCAAGTATCAAAATAATTAAATGAGGAGACCAAGACCAGTAAATCTAAAGTTACAACATTGACTTTACGCTCTCAAGCAATCTAAATTAACATACTCTCGAGTTAGGTTAACCTTCCATGCATACCTGAGTACCTACAGGTGTAAAAAAAGAAAATTGGCAAAAATGCGAAAGACAGCTATTTAATCTATGCCTATTTACATACAGATTAAAGCATGCGTGACGTTTCCAATAACATTATCTATCCGTAATCAGGCCACTGGCATTAAGGGATATTGATCGCATTCCCGAGCAATTAGAGCTACATAATCAGTAATCTCTAATCTGTTATCAACCAGCCCTGCGTCCGCGTGTCGGCGTATTTTGTCGCCTGACGCAACGCGCGCCACGGCGGATTTGTGCGTGACATGTAAAGTCGGTACCGAGACTTAAATTTGCATTTTGGACTCAATATGGCCTACCTATTTTGGTTAAGGTAAGGCTCCATGAAGCGAATATAGCCAGGCGTTTTGCGTCAATATTAAATGATCAATCGAGTTTCACGACAACGCTTGGTCGGTCATTGGTTTGGAAACTACGGGCAATATTTCTTCTGTGCTTCGGAGGGCACGTGAATCAGTCAGTCTCGGTTATCATAAGTTCTGAAGCTATGTCCTACTAGACCTTCGGACGTCGTCGGCGTAAAAATTTGTAACATTTGGATTAACCACTAAATATCTCAGAAAATCTATGCTGGTACATGTTGATAAAGGATGCACAAGGTTGCCAGTTATGAGGAGAGACTCTTAGACTAAAGTGGGCTATCAATGGGATCAAGATAGGGGAAGAAGTCACTTGCTCTTGGTACATCCTACTAAACATCTGCCGTAGGTATTTCGGTGTGGGCCACAGCCCAGAGTCCAGATTTTCACATACCACCAAGCTTATCCAACAATGGTTTTATAGCAATGAAAGGAGATAAAATTATATTTATTTTTTAAATCTACCTGATAATCTTTTCGTAACTTTGCTATCAATGTTGACAATTATTGATAAGGACTTGATAAACTATCTAATGAAAATCGATTTTGCACTCTTGTTACTGATATGGAATACGCAATCGATACCCATATCTAGGTAACATGGTGAAACCGTTGAGAAAATATGCATGCTATCGATCAATTTTTTATCCGATAAACAATTTGGTTTGTTCTATGTTATAGTGTTCCTAATTAAGTTATTAACTTCATTATTGTAATTGATTCAATCGTATTCTTATAAACAATAAATTAATGCTATGTTAGCCACGAAAAAACATTTGATAAATAAAAGTAAATGGAAAGAAAAAAATTAAAGAGGTCCTAAAATACTACCTTGACAGACACCTCTTTTTAAATTATTTAAACCCCTGTTTTTCTCTTAAATGCTGGATAGTCACTATTTTCACATTGTCGCCGTAGTATTTTATGCGAAACATAACAATAATAACATACATAATGTTTTTCTAATCGTATCCGATTGTTACAGATAGTCGCAATGAGGTGGTGACCCCGGCGTGATGATGAGGCTCGAAGCGACCGAGAAGCACCGCTACCACAACCTGCTGAATGACGACCATGCGAGTGAGTACCTGTTCCTACTACCACACACACACATAACAGAACAACAAGTGGTTTTATATATTTTTATTTCTTGAGGCCCTGTTTAGGGAGCAAGGAATTTCGGACTTTTTAGGGGTTCGGTGTATTTTATGTGATTTCATTATTTTTTACTTCTGTGTTTCTTTGTGGTTATTCTTGGGGCTCCGTTGCTAGCGAAGCCCAAACAAAGTTTACACATCGTTTACTTAAATATTCGTTAATAAAAAAAGTGCAGAGTCGATCTCATGATCCAGATCCAGTTTAGTCTCATTTATCACTATGGCGTTGATGCCGGATACTTTCAACAGTTTCAACGTATTATAATGAAACAATGAAGTATTTTCTTTAACCTGATTTCGCTGATCGGAAAAGCGGATGTCAGGTCGTAACTAGAAAAGTAGGCCTGATGGCTGATGAGACTGATTGGTTCCAGCGTAACCCACTGTTGGTTTTCTAGCCATGTATCGAAAAAGTTTCCAACAATCTCTTAAACTGTAATTGCAGAGCAATTCACTCGGTAATTCAATATACTCCGAGACCTCTCACTTAGAAGTGTATCACAGGGTCGAAAACGTTCGCTCGCGCCGCTTGAATTAACTGTTCGAAAAGCATTTGTTAGATTAAACAATGTGTTTTAAATTGTTAGTTAGTTTGTTGATCTGCTTCGTAGACGTTCAGTGCCGCTATCTTAATTAAAATAGTTCAAACACTGAATAAAAAATTCGGTTTGTACAATCAAACTACAAGCGGTACAAAATAACACTGGGTCAGAACAGGTTGGTACAATAAAACACTGAATAAAAAAAAGTTTAGTACAACGAAATACTTCTTAATATACGTGAAGAGACTAGGTAATAAGTAAATGTTATTTTATAATCATAAGCGTGTCGTAATGATGTAACATCAAAACGGTCAACATTAAACGAGGTAACATAATCGCCGACGATGGACATTAAGGACAATATAAGGATATTGTCCTTAAATGGCGATGGCATACAAAATGACAATGGTCCGAGTTCCCATACCATTATAATGTTGCGTGTAACTAAATAACTATTCTTCAGTGCGTGACGTCGTAATGCCTACTCTTTGTAACCGTTGAGTTTATTTCTGTAATGGTTTATGGTACAGTATGTGAAGATGAAATTACAAGTCACTTGTTATCCGATTGTGTGACGCAAGGAAGTATGTATTATATTTAATAGTCTATTTATGTATTTGTTCGATGTCTCCTTGAAAGTTTCAGTCTTCTAATTCTGTTGGATTATTATCAGAGAAAGGAGATCTCTTTGGATTAGTCTCAATTTTAATGTGGACAAAATTTTAATGACCCTTTTTTAAACATATTCAAATTCATATGTACATGTAAAACAAATCAAAAAATAAATCACTAATATTGATCAAAAATTATCTGCCACATACTTACGGGCTGAACTCGCCTTGACATAATGTGTGGCAATCAAACCCGGGACCTCTCGCTTCGCAGGCACAGTCACTATCAACCGGGCTACGGAGCCGTTTTCCTCCTATTGCTAAACTGATTCGTGCCGCGTTTATTGTTAAATATTATCGAGTAAAGTTTTTATCAGCAAACGTTGCGTTACATCGGGAATGGCCAACGGTCGTTGGATTCCGATAAATAATCGATCTTTAATAACTCGGTTTACATTCTTGTCCAAGTACCAATTACATCATGTCATCGTGTGTTTTGTAATTATATTTTTACAGTTGCCTAATGTACTCGCTACGAAATATCAAGTGAATTGCGACGGACAGACTGACGGACCTTTCTCTGTAATTCGAATATCATATTACCCTTATGTAATAAATTGGTTTGGTAACATAATATAAAAAAGAAGTTCGCGATTGGTTTGTGTACTGAATTTTCAAGTGTGTGTTAATATGTTAATTGAGTTCACGGTTTTTCGTCTAAACTCTAAAAGAACCGTATCACTCGTCACAAGCAAGGACTTTAATTAAAGCTGTACGTAACAAAACAATAACGTAAATAAATTATTTATATTATTCGTATTCGCGCTACGTCTCACATTGTGCATATTTATAAGTGTGTCGCTGTGATATAAGGATGGATAGTATTTCATACGTGGGAAGGCTGCACGCTGCGTGCTTACTACAGTAGCGAGCAAGCAATTTAATTTAATACCTATTTCAGTTTTATCAGATTTCTTAGCGTCATTGGAAACTAAGCATTGGATAGAATACCTACATATCTACTTCGCGTTCGATATGGTACGAGTATTTGTCTTAATTACATCCTACACATGTCAGCTTTCCGTCCCTGTAATTAGGAACATTAAAAATTTAAAATGCCGTAAGTAAATTTTGCTTGCAAGTGAAATTGGGCTGTGGGCAAAAGTAATCCATTTAATTTTGTTTTTGGCGAGGAGTGTCAATTCTATGTATGTATGTTCTCGGCGGTGACTCAAGTACTCTTCAAGTTGAAGATTCGATAAGGTTACTGTGTCGCGTAATGGGAGTTGACATACATAGACTGCTGTTGGTCTAAATAACTTTGATGTTGACTTTCTTTCACATACAAATAACAAATAAGTACATAATCATCGTACGACTACGACATCGACCAATGGCAGTTTTATTACAAAGTAAATTACCCTCTCGTTTCTCTTCGGAAAACACGAATACTTTATTATCCATATTCGAAAAAGTGGCAAACATCAAATGAGTGTATAACAAATAAAAACAACTCGTGAAAAGTTCAAGTAAGCTACTTTTTATGTATTTTTTAACTCCAATATTTATTTATTTTAACTAACATATTAAATCATAATACTTATAGGTATATATAGTGTTCTACGTATAAAATATTTTTGAAAATATTTAGAAGAGTTTATTTTAAAAGAAAAAAATACAATTGCCCAATCTAAAGATGTAGGTATGGTAATAGTATGATCATAATAAAATTATTGATTCGGTATAAGTACATACCATTACTGATATTTAACCCGGGTTCGATTTCCTGTGCGTCCAACCAGTCGTGTATCAGCCAGGCGTGACGGCGCGGGTCGGGGTTCGGTTCCCGCACAATGCACCGGATATTGACCGGAAGTCAGGTGCGGTTGCTGGTATGCGGTGGTGACTGGTGACTCAGCCCGTCTGCCATCGCAATTTCAACCTTATTAACTATGGAGTGACTGTTGTGATATTGATAGCAGACACATGTTTTTATTTTTATGTTGTTTTTATGTAACAGCTGGTGTAATAATGAAGTCGACATCTGTTAGTAACGAATGTCATATAAGGTTCTAACGATGAATTTTACTGCCTATAAATTTCACTTTATTTCGTACATTAAGATAGAGTTTCTTTAGGTGTATATCTCTTCATTTTTCTATCAGTCTCTCGACTTTGTAATATCAAAAACTCCTGCTTCGATTTTCTGTGACAAACCAATTTTTACCAGTAATCAAATCATTAACATTTATCTCGCGAACAACTAATTGTTTAGCTTGGTGCACCAATTACGAGTCTGATTTATATTAATAACAAGCGGTTTTCGATATTTCATGCTGTGTGAGTTCGACCTTGCGCTTTCATTTAGATTTATAAAGGGATATGCACGTGTAAAGCAAAAAATTACTCTCGATTGATATTTCCTGTTTTATTAGACATAGTGGACGCCCTCGCTTCGCTTCGGGAGACTTGTTGTTTCGCTCCTATGGCTAATAGCGCGATGTTATATAGCCTAAAGCCTTCCTCGATAAATGGTATATTCAACACAAAAAAAAATTTTCAATTCGAACCAGTAGTTCCTGAGATTAGCGCGTTCAAACAAACAAACTCTTCATCTTTATAATATTAGTATAGATAAACGGCCACATCCATACTTTAGTTTAGAGCTTCTGGTATGTCAGTCATACCGCATACGTCAGACGTCACAAATAGCAAGTTTCGGGAATCGATTTCTACGTCTCTTACGTCTTCTAGTAAGGTCTCTGCTGGAGTAGTGTGTTTGATCACATGTAACTTAGATCAAAACTTGAGGAAAAATAATGAAATGATCAAAAAATGATTGACATAAACGCACACTAGAGCACACAGTATAATAAATGTGTACGAAGTGTCTATATATGTAATACACGTGATAATAAAATAACGAAGTATATAGGGCGTAAACAGATCCTCGTGACTCGCGGCGTGCACGTCGCACATCGCGTCGTCACGCAAACGACGCCATTTTCCACGACTTGGCTCTATTTTTGAATCGCTCGTCTAGTGACGAGTGATTTTAAAAGATTTTCCTTCGATTTAGCTTCCCCGTGCTTTACTTGTTGGACTCGAGTGGATTTAAAGTCAGGTCAAAATCACTCGTAAAGACTGCTCGGCGCTTGACGAGTGACTCATAATAATAGGAGCCTCAATCCGCGGACGTGTGGATGTGACTTGGATTAATATTTAACAATCCATCGGATTACTTGTCCGTTACAAGATTGGCTTCGAAACAATTTTTCCCCAAAATTTATATCTACCTTTTATTTTTACACATTTTCCGAAAGTCGACGCATTTGTTTCAACAAATCCCTATAAACTGGTGGTGATTGGTCAGGCGGTCACACAAGAAGAGACAAGAAACTTTCAAGGAGATTTTCATAGTGTCATCAATAAATTGTCAAGCGTTGCTGACAGCTGACTAATTTCCAAGTGAGCACGGCCAGCCCCTTGCAGACATTCATTGAACGCTGAGTTCACTGTCCAGCAAATTGATTAGTCAGTAAGCTGTTTAAGGTTAACAATTAAATGAATAGTTGCTCATTAAAAAGTTAAGCTGTTAATTACTCTGGTACCCACTCGCGACGCCTAACTACTGTGATTGATTGAAGAGAGGCGCCAATTTTTTATACCTGTAATTTTCGAATCGTCTACACCTCAGTAATGATACGTTTGGTGTCGGCCTTTGTATTTCCTACCTTAGGCGCATGAATTAAGTGTTATACAATAACACATAGGAACCCAACACCCACAGAATGCGTAGTTATTAGAAATGTCTATGTTGAACGGTGATCTGTCTGCACAAGTCTTGCTAAATCGGCACTTTGGTGGAAGAGAGTTTGATAGTGGGCGGATTGTTTAACTCATTAGGTTAATTAAACAACTAATAAGTACATAATTACGTCCTCGCTTTTCTGCGAGTAATCTAGGCTGTGCCTTAGTATCCACGCTCAAAAATTCTATAGATGGAATTATTTTATAAAATAAAATAAACACTCAATGTTACCCTGGGCCTGCGACAAAACATCACTGAAAACCGCTTTTGAAATTTCGGGGACCAAATTCTCGGATAAGGAAACCTATTTCTCCAACAGCAAAGCTAGCATTTTCCATGATCATGTAATTCATTTCTAGAGCTTCTAACCCTACAGCGAGCTTAATCGTGGGATGGGAATTTAGTTCATTGACTTACGACATTGAATGGTAATGAATTTCATTCATCGGCTGTAGACAACCGTTGCTAAATTGATTATACGGCCTTATCGCGCGCACGACGGCTCGCCGGCCTGCTTGCCTGCCTCGAACCTCGAACGTCGAAGTACTAGCCGGTAGGTACGCCTAGTTATGTAGTTATTCACTTTGTCATTGTTGGTAATGTAGTTGTCGAGTTTGGGAATTTTTCCGGCTTGCGGAGGTCGCCGCGTCGAGTGGCGAAGTCGCAACTGTCCCAGTTATTATTGTTAAGTAGCAGTCGTTAAACCATAATCATTGGCTCGTAATTTGAAGTTACGTTTTAGCATCTTTTGTTTTAGGTGAGACCAATTGCCTGGTCCTGTGAATAACACGGTTGATTGACATTTTAAGAAAAGTGTTTGTTAAAAAACCTACTTCGAATAAACATTACACATTTAAAGTCTTAAATATTTCGTAAAGGCTAAGTAACGACGATGTTAAAAGATATTATGGATAAATGTAACATTAATAAGTCTGTTTGCGTGTTCAATAAATTATTAAATTACCCGCGATGGCAGGTCACGCAAAGGTAGTTAACATTTTATGGTGGACATTTAAGGGGTAAGGAAATTGATTGCGGAAAAAACAGCGCCTTCATAACTTAATGACTTAATTTTTGTTAAATGCACCAGGAACGCCTAAAAGCTATTTCTAATTTAGTTTATAAGGAGCTATGCGCATCACAACAATCTTTGAAGGTTAAAGTTTAAACCGTGGTTTAAACCTCTATTGAAACCTGTAAGGGCCTGTTTCCTACTTTAAAACTATCAATTTGCCAACTTTTAATTTCATACGTAAAGCAGTTTTTGTCAGTGAGTGAATGTATTCTTTGCTGTTAAAAAACAGATAGTTACATTACAGGTACTACCTACGAGCTGGATGGTATATTAATTCTGACCGTGAAAACGTTGGTAAAGTCATTAAAACTGTTGATTATTATGGCTGAAGACATCGCAGGGACACGCGAAGGTTGAGCGAATAATGAATATTAATATTATATGGGGCAAACGTACCAGTTGATACAAAATAATATTACAACTAGCGTGACTAAGCGCAATTCATTAAGTAGACAGACGGCTGACACAGAGTTTAGCTGACTTAGCCCTAATTTTCTGGGTTTCTCGGTTACACGCTGACTTGGTTGTCATGTTTAATTAAAAATTATCTAATAGGCTTGGTAATGAAAAATAAAATGACGAGAATATGGAGGCGTTTTGCAGCTTGTATTCAAATGCTGACATACCCAATGATTGGAACAAAAATATTCATTCGTTTTTCCCTGTTTTGGAATTAACTTTGAACGTAATTATTTTATGTAAATAATGCTATCGATTAAAAAAACCGCATCAAAATCCGTT
>DWJQ01002096.1:0-10059 GCA_018248915.1 Hesperia meskei straton | reverse complement strand
GGCGTTGTGCGTAATATGTGGCTACAATAAAACAATTAAATATTTAAGTGAGGCTTTCATACAACAGACCAGATTTTCTTGGCGTTTTTATATATAATGGTACGGAACCTTTCGTGCGCGAGTCCGACGCGCACTTGGTCGGTTTTATAAAAATAAAAATTTAAAACATTCTATTTTTTATTTAAAAAATAAATAACAGTTGATCTATATATATTGCTCAGCGATATACAATATAGATCCTTCGTGTGCGAGTCGTACTCGCACTGTACCGGTTTTCAACAGAACACAAACTATTTTATCTCGATAAATTGCTTCTCTAGTAGTTCGGAAGAGTAGATTGCACATGCACGCTTGTCGCTTGCGAACATTATAATATGATTCGTGATTCCACGCTTAATTTGGGCCACACGTGTACCCCGCGCGTCTACCGTCTAATTATGTTGCTATTCGGTGCATTGTAACTTAATTACACGCGCGTGCTTGGAGGGTTAAATCAATGAAGTAAAGCAATGTGTATAACATTTAAGACATGAATATTTATTTTGATGTATGTATAACATACTTATACTGGTAACATACGCTACCAGGTCCTACAAGATATTGGTAAGATTTTAAGTCAATGGTTTGACCAAAAAGGTGTAAGAGGCCCTAATTAACTTTATTTTACAACTAATACCTACATGAATTACGTTATTTGTGTACCTACTGATAAATTTAAAAAATGATAACAAGAAAGAAACGGGTTGTCTATATGTAGGTATGTTACGTTATAATATAAATATTTTCTATCGCGTTTATTTAAAAGGTGTAGGTATCTACTTACGTAGATTAATCATTGTATAATCTTACTTTCTAAACTTATTCTTTAAAGTCGCACGGATAAATTGTGTGGTCTTTTAGTTGAAAATAGTGGGTGCTGCATAAATTTGTTTACACGTACAAAGTAAAATAAATTAGGTAGGTACCTATAACTTAGGCACTTCTCAAATTACGCTATTTATTACCTACGCGACTACAACGTAATCCCAAAATTCTATGTATCTGACACTTTTGACTGACAGGAGTCGCGTATGCCTGTCAGTACCTACATAGCACTTCTCAGGCACTTCCCACACGCTATTTTTGAGAGACGCGACTGCAACGCAATCCAAAATTTGTATGTATCTGACAATGTTCACTGATAGGAGACGCGTCTACGATGCGTCTCCTGTCCGTCAAAAGTGTGATATACAGCGAAATTTTGGATTGCGTTGCAGTCGCGTAGCTCATAAATAGCGTTGTGTGAGAAGTGCCTAATTAAATGCTCTACTCGTAACGCACTGAGTACCTACGTCAAGTCAATAGAAACTCGAAGTAAATTATACAAATCTGCCAATATCTTCATGATTTTTCCATAACGCGCCTAGCTTCATGCTGTTAATTTTTTCATACTGTTAATTTTTGTGTTACAGATGCCCGCGCATCGTAAAATTTCACTTTCATGATTTTTCCATAACGCGCCTAAAGAAGTATAACTTCAAAAGAGTACCTATGCGTACTATATTTTCAGTTATTAATGACGAAATACGTCATTTTTTGTTCATTAACCGTATGGAAAACTTCATTACGAACGTGATATTATCCAATTGTTATAAAACATATCAGAAAACTCAGTGTATGAGAAGTCTAACGAAACTCCAACGTATTAGGTACCTACTATATACATTTCGCGGTTGATTTGACATTGAAAGCGTTCATATCAAAACCTGATACGTGAGGTGGTCGCGCATTGTGGAAAGTTAGGGTCGATTCAGACATATCAGTGGAGCCTCAGTTCCGACACATTTCCGGCAAATCTGTCATACATTCTCGGCATTGTCAGTGCAGAGTCAGTGCTGACAATGCCGAGAATGTATGAACGATTTGCCGGTACTGTGACGGACCGGTGACTTCACTGCTATGTGTGAATCGTCCGTTATTGTTTAGCTGTTAACCTAAGTTAAAAGGATAGTTTTACTATTCGTTCTTAACATTACTACATAACCTTCTTGATATTTTCATCTCAGTGAGTAGCACAATATGAGGATATGTACGATGGGCCAAGAAAGTGGTGTACCAGTTTTCACTTATTTTCCTAGTCGTCAAAAATTATATCAAAATTCATAGTAAATATCACTATGGGTTTGATGAAAAAAAATTTGAGTTTCACTTCTAAGTATGGGGAACCCTTATAACCTATAATGAATACCGAAATTGTTGCATAACTTTTAAACTGCTGGGCCGATAACATTGATTTTCCGACGTCAATGATTCTATGAAGTTTAAACTAAGAACAAAACTAATGTCACGTAGGTATTTATAATCGGATAAAGATGGCAATAAGAGTTGTCAGATCGATCTGCAAGCGAAACTAGCCTTTATTACCTATGAACCTGCAAACGGCATTCAATCTTAGAGTGGTAAACCAATTCTTTGGCCGACCGTACAATCCCCCGAGTTTTCTTAATAAAAGTTTTAGATTAACAGATAGTAGGTAATAAATTTAATTTACCAACATTGAAATAATATAATGTATTCAAGAGTAAACTGTTACTAATTAATATATTAATGATAAATCAATCAAGTACCTACTACTCTATGATGTCGATAGAATCATAGAGTCAAAATTAGCGAAATTTGAATAAATTATTTTGAATTTTAACATAACGTGTGATTAGGCATGTTAGTGAAGCGCCCATTGTGTCGTGTGATCGACTATACTTGAATACAATTCGTTTTGTGTAACTAACCCTGCGGTTCAGGTTCATTGACGGCGAAAATATAAAATGCCTTAAGTAAATTAATTGTGTTTATAACCTAAATTGAACTATGAGCATATGATACAGTGCACAATTGTATTCCTCACGTTATGAGATATGACCTGCGCCCAACCATGTTATGGTTTACGATATATAAACATATGTGTGAAGTATGTGAGTATAATTGCAGTATATGTATAATCAGACGTTCTAATTACAAAACGGTAGTTGCGGCTTGAAGGTTCACGAGAGCCGTACAACTTTGGACCGCATAAAGTTTGTGTCTTAGTTCTAACCGATACAAAACCCGCATGTTGGAAGTAACAAAATGTTGCTTGTTGAGGCTTGGCGCTTCACCAACGACATGTTATTTTGATTAATTTTCCCTTACATTTACAACTTTGTGTTTCATTTTATGTAACTTTGTCCTTGTATTTACTATATGTATCTTGCCTAGTATAGTTATCGTGTTATAAACTAGGTTTCCCCTACGGAATTGTTTGACCCCTTTAATTTTGGTTTCAATTTATCCCCCTCTTTATCTTTTTAGTAGGGAATCTTAAAATTTCTCTCCTAGAGCTCCTCTACACTTCCCAAGAAACATGCATGCCCATGTCATCCGTTTTACGCCTAATAACGTTAAAATCTTAACTTTTATGGAAATTAAACAAAGGAAGTAAAGAAAATGTTATTATTTAATTTGTATTACAATAAAATACAATTTCGTATTAGACATGCTGAATATCACGGGCATTGTATTCTGAATTACTTTTGTTACAATAGGAATAATTTGCGATCGCTGCCGAGATTACATTTGTCGGAAAGAATTAAATTTAATCACACGTTTTTAGATAAAATTTTACTTATTTAATAGAAAGCTTTAATAAAAGACTACACGAGTACCTACCTAATGCGTATTTTTTCCTTTTGGTGACATTCAAACGAAGTACGAGTATCTATTGCTTTTAAACGAATAGCTTGTAAAGAATTCGAATACCAATACTGAATAGTCGATAGATGGCTACAATAGCCGACAGTTCGAATCGAATTGAGTTTTTGTAGGCTTGATTTGGACGGCACCGAACAGCCTATCTTGCGCAAATTAACAATATTATTTAGAAGTTGTTTTTATAAGTCATTTAGTCATCAGTTTGAAATTGATGAATTTAAAAAAGTGGTACGATATTTGAAAGTGAATGACGACCAAGCTATTTCCAGCTTCAAGAATATTTAATTGCCACTCCCCGCTAAAAACACATTTATGATGTTTGCTTACAGTTCAATTTAGCTTGCAAGCAAAACTTACTTAGGGTAGTTTAAATTCTCGCCGTCAATCTACAATGAACTCTAATCACAGAGCGGAAAGCTAGCTTTGGTGTAGGTTGCCATTAAAACGTTTTCCATATCAAACGCGAACTGAATATTGGTAATTGCAGATCTTAGCTGGATCACAAAGTTCCAGATATTTATTTTTTAATTATTATAAATAGAGATTCGATGCAGGAACCTGTACGCGGTATGCTAAAATACAACTAAAATTGTCTGGTTAATTGATAAAACATCGTAGATTTTAAAGTGAGGAACTATAATAACTAAAATTAAATGTCAGATTCATGTCAAGAATAAATATCTTTAATTGCGAATAATGATGATAATGATCCAATCTAACACCTTACTTTTGTTATGAACCAAATTCTAAATGTAATTTATTTTTGCCGCGATCTTAAATTAGTACAATAAGATAAATGATAATATCGTAATTAATACCGGTTATTGTACCAATAAATACGCGTACGTATAACAATTCTATAGAATCTTTAGCATTGTGTATTGCATTAAATATCCACTCTTTTCTTTTGTTAAACTTATAACGTTTCTTCACACGAATCAAAAAATTCTAAGCGACAGTGGTGAAAGCATATAAAGTGGTTGAAAAGCGGTTTATCGTAGATATGGTGTTAGTTTGAATTTTTTCAGGAGTCTTTTTGTATTTTTTACTGCATGGGCGTCATTTTATGTATGATCAGAAGTTGAAAGACTTCTGAAATTACTAAGGTATTGAATTTTATATAGCAATATTCACACAACTGATCGCTTCACGTTCCGTCCAAAGCACCGAAGCACAGAACACTTTTACCACTAACAGTCAGCCATCAACCAACCGACCACGCTGTAGTTGCTTCTCTTACAAGCCTTTGGGCTAAGGTAATACAGTATTATTACATATATTTCTTATTTATCTCAAAATCCATTTCAAAATTTTAAGTTTTACCATAAAATATTTAATGCACTAAAGTTTTAATTACACTCATAAAAGGATAAGAACAGCTTTTCTCACATCTTAAGTTTCATCTTCGTCAATTAGCCTTCTTTACAAAAAAAAGCTAGTGTACCTACGCTATAAACAGAGTCTATTTAATCCCTTCGCTGGTCCACTTTACAATACTCTACCAAGTAAATGCTAAATATTCATAGCATACCTTGGTATCCATTTATCGAGCTAGGAGCAGAGGTCTTAATTAACTTCAAAGCAGACAAGTATCAGGCTACCGAGGAATATATTTCATCAATCATAGTTCGGTTGATTGATAATGTAACGTGAATTACTGATGAATCGAGCTGCCAACCAACAGAATGCTCATCTCAATTTATTTACATGTGTTTGTACTACTTGTTGATGTTGCCAACGGTAAAAGATATTTTTGTTAGCCGCTGGTTCGAAATACGAACGTGGCAAGACTGGATGCGGTAGTTCTCATGCAGATGAATCAATTAAATCAAAAGATTATTAGAATACTTGATGCTGTGTCGTCAACTAAATTGGTACATTCCCGCATGACGAAAAATAACTATATTTACCTACATTAATAAAAAAGGTAATGTGTTTATATATAGGTAATATTCAAGATGCATAGTTGTTGACACCTTAAACAAATAAAAAATGTGTCTAGGCTAGAAGAAGTTCCAAAACATCTTCAAATCCCAGTTCAGTTTAAAAAGAAAAATAATGTAATCGTATGAAGTAAGTAAAAAATATTTGATTGAAAATCCTATTCTGTTTTATTTTAACGATGATTAACGAATGTCCACTCCATCACATATCAACTTCATGACACCGATCACAGATAGGCGCGCTAACGAACCGTCGGATGTGATTGAAAATCATCGTAGAGGAATGATGTCCTAGACGGAAGCCATTATAAATCATTCCCGGACAGTAGTCCATACATCAATAAGGTCGATTATTTGATAACTCCACACAACACGGTCAGCAGCCTACTGGCTCTTATCGGATATTCTGAATCTTTTCAACATGTAAAACATAATTACAATATCTATAATTTTAATAAATGAATTAATTCTTTGGATCTGTTAGCTAAAATATAGATTAATATGGAATTTGAAAGGAATTTTGATTAACATACCGATGGTCTAACACAAATTCTCGCCTTACTAGAATCAACTGTACTCTCAAATCACTTTTCTATTGTAGACGCTGTGGCTAACGAGAATATATTTGTAACAATGGCAACGCGGCCTTTGTTCTCAGGCAGATATTGCGTTGAAGACCGATAATAAAAAGCAACCATTACTTAATTAGAGATTTCTGTGATAACCGAAGCAGGTGTAGGTAACCATCAACGATCACGATCAACGAACGGCCGGACATCAATTCGTTACAAATTTGACCATTTAGTTACACCTCGTTGAGTCAAGGACTCTCCAACTCATTCTACAATACACAATAAAAAGGGAAAAAATGGAACAAATTATCCGATTGAACCTGTTCTGTATGAGGACCCCTAAAGAGCGGGTTTCTGTTAAAGTGAACTAATTTATACCCACCTGTATCATAAACAATAAAAAGGCGCCGATACGGGATGTTTTGGAAGGCATTAAATATTTTATTGGATAAGATACAACGTTCAACGTTGTTTAAAATATGTTACGTCGTAATCTTTGGATGGGAGTGCAAATTTTTAAATGTTTAAATGTGTTTACGATTTCTGTTATACTAAACACGTCTTTATTAAAAGGAAAAAAATATTTAAACTCAACTGCTAATTGAGTAGCAACGACATCGATGCTGAGTCACTTAGTCTAATTTGACACGACACTGAACACGTATTATTCCTTAACCGACTTCTAAAATTTTAGTAGATTTACAATTTAATTGTACATTTTTGGTGTGTGTGTAAGCTCATTACTTTTTACTGGATGTAACGACTTTGATAATTCTTTTTGTGTTCGAAAGTTTATACTTGTATATCGTACCTATAGTGCAGATAAAATGGGCAAGATGTGAACGTTAATTATTCGTGATACATAATACGTATTTACTTTACTTCGACTACATCGATCTTCTTATTTTATTACGTGTCGATATTGAAGTCGTTTTTTGTGTTAAAATGAATCGTTTTTCTATTTCTATAAAATTGACGACATTGAAGGTTTGGAGCTAACTGTATACGAGTAGCGAACATAAATTAGTTTGTGAGCGCTCGATATTAGAAGGTCCTATCGACTTGGCGGTGGCTCACAATATTCCATTTCGTTTGCCAGTGGGGGGCTCGGGCGTTTCAATCGTTGCGACAATTAATCACAGTATAGCAGTGTCATCCGGTACCGCTCCGGTCGACAACGCCGACGAATTTATAGTACAATTTTTTACCTTTTTTAAATAGTAAACATTGCATATCGTTGGAATTGAGACAATGTCTAACGATTTCGATTTATGTGCTACAAACTTGTTACTAGAAACCTACTTTTGGGAATAACTTTGGCTGACTAAATTTTTTTTTATGATTGGTAAGCACTACTGATTCTTAATTTCTTTTTAATCGAATCCCAAGTGTATTTTTGAAATGAACAAAAATATTTATTCCAGTATGCCAGTGAACATAATTTTTTTATACTTGATTATTTTCCTTCTTGCGTTTCCATTTCGTTTTTTTTTCATCATTTTTACTTTATTTTTATCAAAGAAATTATTTTATTCAAGGTCTTGGATTCGTATCCCAAAGTTACTTTTGTTAGAAAAGTGTTAATACTTAGCTGTTTGTTAAATAAAGGTTGGTCACTTCTTTGAATATTAATAAGGATCAGTATTTATTCGTCAAAAAGTAAATGTTCATCAACTTTAATGAGGAGAACAAGGAATATCTATCCAGGCCCTCCACGCTGATGAACAGCAGTAGTCCGACCTTACTACCAAAATGGAGAATTTTTATGAAATAGTAGATTTGTATACTTTTTGTATCCAATCTTTACTATAATTTAATTCACAATACGTATAGGTATGTTTTTTTTTCAGCTCAGATCTCCGATTATCATTCAAATCAACATCATTATAAACCGAGTCGAGTAAAATTGTGCGGTGATTTACGAATAATACTGGTTCATATTTTCGTCTAAAGAAATACATTTGAAAACGCGCTTGTTACGACGTCGAAACCTAGCAACGACTGACATTATATTGCTGACAATGTATTCATTATATTGAATCAAGTGACATGAGACCACGTCTCGTCAGACCCCTAATATAAGACTTTGAGGACATTTGCCAAAGCCTTCCTTTATATTAGTCCGTTTACTTCAGTCAAGCTTGGATTCATTCCAGAACATTTGATATTTTGGGTTATTCACTCAGATATATGTACTTATATTTTATTGGTTTTAAAAATTACATGAAACAAAAAAACATGCAATTGGATCGCTAAAATTGTTAGGTTGCCTATTTGGTAAATTGTAAAATTGATAATACAGTCACCATAATGCAAGATAACATAAAATATGTTTTGTTATGCCTGAGAATGGTGAAAACATGAACTAACAATGTATGAACGTACATATGTACATCTACAATTATTATCAATAGACTTTATAAAATATCAAAATCAGCTCAAACTTACATTTATTATTTATTGTTTCCGAGAATTCTAAATAAAAATAGGTATCTATATATGTATAGCCAATTACACCAAACTCCAATTTTGACATGGCACTAATGGCTAATTCCAATGGAAGCCATAGCAAATCACAGATCTAGAATACACTGATCAAAGAACATGTAGGTATAACGCATAATAAATTAAAGAAAGTAATAAAAAGCTTGTTGCTTATATGGAGTGATTTGAAATAATGATCGAATTAAACCTTGCCAAATTGATAATAATGTTTTATTAAGAAGCGTGGCTTAAGATTGACCCACAGTAACACGAGCCGATGTCATGTCCCTGTTTGGTAAAATTGAATTCATATGCTAGGTACTACTACTATATTCGAAAGGCGATTGATAAAATAGCGTATGAAGGAAATATATAAAAAAGATGCATTTAGATTATCGAATTCAAATAAAGAATTTTTAAATACAGTAAGTATTTATTCTTTCAATTATTTACGAAAACACCGTAGTAACAATAAGTTATGAACTGAAACACTTTGAAGTTAACGTTATATACATAAATCAGCTAAACATAATATTGTATCGTTTACCACCGACCATAATTGTTGTTTAATAAACATCAAATTATACTGTCATTAATTTTATTTATCAGTTTCGCTTTATTCAGTTTAAGTAACATGACTTTATTTCACCTCGTTCTGACAGTTGAACAATAAACATCATATTATACCATTACTTGAATATAACATATAATACCTACTGCAAATTTAAATCTCCGACACCTTACAAATGTGCATGGGGCTTAACGAAACGTTTGGAAAATTTCGGATCATTTGTTACCCAGACGTCTCGGAGTGAAACGAATGCAGCGGATTATTTAGTCTGTTTCGTTTGTCAAGTAATTTTTGAGATAATTGCTTTACTATCTATGAATCATAGTTCACACTTGTTTTTGCGTATCGGTTATTTAATGAAACGGATTTTAGACTGCTAATCGGGAAAAACTCCAAAATAATAGAGACGATATGCATTGTTATAATACCTATATTAAAGTTAATAATCATAGTATCTGATAATTTATTATTGTAATATTACTTTTATTACAATAATGTAACCTTTTTAACATTATTTGTTGTGATATAAGCAAAATTGAGATTCTTAAAAGATAACATTACTTTATTAAAAATAATTGTTTATCTTTTGAACGATCGCATCGACGCGACTTAAAAATATTCATGCAGTACAACTTGTGCTTTACAATATTAATTTTGTAATTTTCAATTAATTTTGCAAAAAAGTTAAACCTCTAAATTGATATTATTTTTATGTTTAATATGAATATTGTATTTGTGTCTTACAATGTTGTCAAAATAATAC